>VZRE01008472.1:13165-23196 GCA_013396775.1 Cephalopterus ornatus | reverse complement strand
AGCAGTGTGCCCAGGTGGCCAAGAAGGCCAATGGCATCCTGGCCTGTATCAGGCAGGAACAGTGTGGCCAGCAGGAGCAGGGAAGTGATTTTTGCCCTGTACTCAGCGCTAGTGAGGCCACACCTGGAATACTGTGTCCAGTTCTGGGCCCCTCAGTTCAGGAAGGATATTGAGGTGCTGGAGTGTCCAGAAAAGGCTGGTGAAGGGACTAGAGCACAAGTCCCCTGAGGAGAGGCTGAGGGAGCTGGGGTTGTTTAGCCTGGAGAAGAGGAGTCTCAGGGGAGACCTCATCGCTCTCTACAACTCCCTGAAAGGAGGTTGAAGCCAGGTGGGGGTTGGTCTCTTCTCCCGGGCAACTATCAGTAAGACAAGAGGGCATGGTCTTAAGCTCTGCCAGGGGGGTTTAGGTTGGTTATTAGGAAGAAATTCTTTACAGAGAGAGTAATCAGACATTGGAATGGGCTGCCCAGGGAAGTGGTGGATTCTCCATCCCTGGAGGTATTTAAGATGAGACTGGATGTGGCATTTAGTGCCATGGTCTAGTAACCATGATGGTGTTGGATCAAGGCTTGGACTTGATGATCTCAGAGGTCCTTTCCAACCCAGCTGATTCTATGGTTCTATTCTATGATTACAGGTTGCCTCAGATATGAGTACCAACTCAGGCTAAGCCAGGAACTTGGCAGTGACCATCCAGTATCCAAAAGATGGTTATAAAGATGTTGATGATCTGTGCTTTTCTTTCCCCTTTGCATAAGGGTCAAGGAGGGATAACTGATTTTGAATTCAGGTGTTGTAGTGCTTGATCAGAATACCTTGGGAGGTTGTAGAGTCCTACTAATGTGAGGTTTTTCAGTTGTGACTGAATAATGTCAATGTTCTCTCAGTCCCATAGTTCTGTGACTCCATGATCCATTTTTGAGGATGCTGAGTATCATAAAATAATGCCCCAAAGAAGACATTTTAAAAGAAAATGTTTTAAAATATATGTGAGGTCTATTCTTTGCCTTAATATGACCCTGCAATTCATGAGATGGAGTCTGAACTTGGGTCCTAATAGTACAGTAGTCCTTAGATGTAAAAGATAGCTCTCATGGTTATTATAATGACTTTCAAGAATAACAGAAAGAAACTGAATTCTTTATTCTTTTGTGTTTACTAAGAAATACCCCAAACTTAGAAGATTGAAATAAACATTGTATATGTATTATATACATACATATATAGTTAGCGTGTATATTTTATACATATATATGTAGTTTATATATATATACACACATAGATACATACTCTCTCCCTATATATATACTTGTCATACTATGATTACAAATAAATTCTGTCTACTTGCTTTAATTCCACCTAAATTATTTGCCAATTCACCATAAGCCTGCAGATTTTCAGAAATTGTGAGGTGTAGAGCTAATTTTCATGAGATGCTATGTAGTCCTTTTATACCCTAACATGCCAGTGATCAAGTCATCCATTTCAACTGTCAGACTTCAAAGGAAAGGAGAGTAGCCCTGATAAAGCCTCATAATATTGAATGGTAAGTGAATTGTATTTATATTTAGTTATTGAATAAGTATTCAATAACTAAAAAGGAACAGGACAAAAACAGTCCTAGCACTATCAATGGAAATTAATTAATGATCACTTAGAGTTTGGCATTACTGTGGTTAGTTTTGTGAAAATATCCTCTGATTTCTTAGTGGCATTCAAAAAAACATCCAGAATGTTGGAAACTATCTATACTGGAATAAACAGCAAAACAGAGGAAGTTATACCTCTGGATGCATGCACAGGGTACCCTTGTGATAAGTAGGGTATTTAATTGAGCCCTCTCAATTAAAAAATAATATCTTAGAACTACACGAGGGAGAGATGTGGATAATCCAAAGTATGGAGAAAGTTACATTAATGAAATAGCAGTTTTCAGCCCTTAAAAAAAGTTTGAAGTAGAATATGGTAGAGGTTCTTAAAAGTCATGAATAACACAGAAAGTATAACTGTGCCCTTTTTCTCATAATTCACACTGCTGTTGCAAATTCTTAGTTACCAGGTAAGAGTTTTAAACTGAGTATTTTTTCTTATATGACGTATCTGTAGAACTCACTTCCACAGTATGGTATGGATGCCATTATTTGGATCAGTTAAAAAACTAATTAGAAAAATTAATGGGAAAGAAAGAATCCATCAGGAATGTAATATGAGGGAAGAAGAACTGAAAGCCTGGCATTGTCTTCAATTCTCGCACACAGTAATTATTTTAAAGATAATTTTATTGAAATAAGATTAAACCTTGCATATAATTTCTTCAGTTGCTTCAAGAGGATCTTCCTCTTTGTTTCATCTGGCTAAAGGAGATTGCTCAGGGTTCTTTCACAACTCTCCTAGTTTGGCTCCCATCCATAGGCAAGACATCACAGGCATTGCTTTCACTGAAAAGGATCTTGCTCTGGTGGAAGCATTTGTCCTCATATCCTTGTTTTGTCCCTGGGGTTGCCTTGGGATTCAGTCGTCTTCTCAAAGTTTTTCTGTAACTTAGACCTTTGATGCTTAAGAGAAATTTTAAGACACTTCCTCAAGAGTTATAGACTGTCCTCCACTTACTTGAGGAAATTATGTCCCTTGGGAATGACTAAGTACAAATATTGTTTGATCTTTGTGGTAAACAAAACACAGCAATAGCTTTTCTGGTTCTTAAATAAATTTTGTAAAGGAAATCTTCCCTGCCAGCTAATGCCAAGTCATGTGTTTCAGTGTCTGAGGATGTTTACAGGAAACAGTAAAACTTAATATTTTAAAAGCAGAGTAATGAACACAGGGGGTTTTTAGCTCTTGATCCAGATAGATTTTAGATACAGTAATAATTAGGCAGCTTTGGAGTTCTAGTCAGTATAGACTGAAGATTCTGAATACTGTCTTTGTATAATATGGTAGAAGCCTTACTGCATCTTTAAAACTGATGCTTCATAAAGCAGCAGAAGAGCTATGTTCCCTTTGTTTTTTCCTTGACCCTGAGTGGACAAAGATCTAGTGCCAAGGCGAGACTCTGAATTATATCCCTAATAAGTGATATAATTTAATTTGTCCTAACATTTACAGTGCTGGAGTTTGTCTGGGACATCCCATCAGAATTCTTTATTTCAAAGATGTGTACCAAAATTATTGCTGAGTATATGGCAGATGAATAACAACTTATTATAACTTCTAGGTAGTATTTGAAGTTGCTTTCAACAGCGCCAAGGGAGGTTACGTTGCCCTTGATGACATTTCTTTCTCTCCAGTTTACTGCAGCAATCAGACAGGTATGATGAGCTCTTATTGCTATTTACCATCCTTGTTTTCCTCCTTTGCCCCTCTGAACTGTCAGTATTTGCAATATTTGGTGCTACCTTCTCAACTGACCAGTCCCATTGGGCTCCTTTTCCTTCTGGTGATATACCAGCAGATAACACTGGTGCCATTCATTTGATCGAGAAACTAGTCCTTAATGCTTCCTTTCCAAAGACCTTGCCTCAGGGTTTTGCAACTGGAGTGCCAGACTGAATGCTGTATTTGCATCACTCCAGGTTTTGAGAAATTACCACTTGCAGGCCTGTCACAGAAAGAGAGGGCAGATTTACCAGGTGTGATGGTATAAGGAAGAAAATATCCTGGGCTTTTCATTAATGCCAGTGTAGGCATTCTTCTTCATTCCATATGCCCTGATGTATTCTTCAGAGCCAAAATGTGAGCCTTGCCTTCCTGTCTTCACTCTTCCAGGATGTATTAGTCATCTCAGACAGTGGCATCGCTGACATGTTTTTATTAGATTTTCACAGCAGCAGACATCAGCTGAATCCATGTGACCTTTGCTGTAGAGGCAGTTGGGGCAAAGGATTTTGTCATTTGTGAATTCATCCTCTTAAGTAGCTATGTACTGCTTGCTGGGGTTTTATTGGGGCACTTCACAGTAGTCAAAAGTAGATTAGTGGTTTCCCACCTATTCCTTTGTCATAAGTTTGAATTTTTTGGCTAACGCTAAGTGATCAAGGAAAAACGTGGTTTTTTGCCCTTTTTTATTTGCTTGGAGTATCTGCTAGCTCTGCCTCCACTTCTGAAGTATCACTCCTGAAGGAGGTAGATTCCAGATATGTTAGTAATCCACACAAGTCCTGGCCGAGTAAATCTGGTTGTTTCATTATTGCCTCAATACCTCTCTCAGTTTTGCTTTGTTTTGCAACAAAAATCCCATGTTATGTTTGTGGTATTCCAGAGGCTGGAGCTGTGTGCTCATCTGTGTTTTCTGTTTTTATTTTCAGACAGCTTATATGTGTTGAGGTATGGTGGGATAAATTTTATAGCATTTTCTGCCCCAATGGTTGAAGTTCAGATTTAATCTGAACGGCTCATGATCTATTCTGAATAGGATAGATTCAGCTACTAACTCTGATTTTGAAGGTTGGTTTTGTCACTGGGGTTTTTTTTCTGTTTGAGAAATGAATGCAAATAATTTGTTTTATATCTTGCTGGAGTACAGCATACACTATTTGATCCTGCAGACTTATCTCATATTTTCATCTTCAGTTCTTCTGAGTAGAGATCGTAAAAAACGAGAGATCTTGTATTCAGCCATAACAGTGTATATAACAGCACTACATTTTTTCGTTATTTCTTCTGAAAGTTTTGTTCAAAAAGTACCAGAGTATTAAACTTGCTCAGCAAAGACTGAATCAGAATATGGGTTTAATGCTGTATGGACCTGGCAGTGCTACAGCTGTATTTTCTTTAACTAGGAAAGCAGAGATGGGAGGCCATGGCTCCAGGTAGAGTAAGACACACAGTGCTTAGGTTTGGCCTATCTGAGGCTGAAAGACCACAGACATCACTCCAAAGCCAAAATCTTGCCTCTCCTGAAGCTGATTGCCTGTATCACTGCCCCTGCTGGAAATCTCTCTTAGTCCTCATGAAGAAGGGTCACATGTGCTGCTGCAGAGTTATGTGCAGTGTCCTGGGTCTGGAATCCTGATGTAGCCAAAATTTGCATGATGGCTTTGGACTGTGCCTCTCCTTCCCTCAGCATCTCGTATAAGAGACTGATGAAGCTTTTAAAGTAGAAGTGCTTGACTTACAAGCACCCATTCGCCATGGGGACTTTTTTTTCAGACTAAAGCAAATCCTGACCCATGAATTCCATATTGCAGGTCAAGAGGGAGGCATCCACAGGGCATAGGGACTTAGCTTTGCTTTTAATCAACTTTGCTATAAATTGTTCAGCTTTCCTCACTGCTGAAGTGCTAAAATACATGAGGCAGGCTCCAGAGGTCAGTAGCCATGAGGTGGTACATGAATTAAAAAGTGTTTTACTTACATACTTACATAACTTACATTACTTACAGTATGCATTTTCGCACACATTATACATGATTACAAAAGGATGTTTAAAAACTGCTCTTAAAAAAAAATATTGAATGTTGATGTCCAGAAGTTATCCTTTTGGAAACTAAAGTGAAAATATGATATCCATGCACACACAGGCACCCATTCACACTCATTTTGTCCTAATACCTTTTGAGTGAAGGAGCAGGATGAAAACAAATGGTCTGAATGTCTTTGTGTATTATGTCCTGAAAGAGGAATCTTCTCTTAATATCTGTAGCTCATTTGTATTAAAGGGGCTATGAAGGAGGTTTCCTCTTGGCTCCAGCAAAAATACAAGAATATAAGACCAATTTGCAATAGCAAATTGATAGCTTGATTTCACTGTGACTTTGTACTATATATGTGTAACATCTTTGCACATGCTTATCTTCTGTAAAGCAAGGAAAGGTGAACCAGAGCATGCTTTGGCATCATTCTGCTTCAAATACCTGTGCTTATTACACTGTGCTCTTCCTAACAGAACATATATATCTATCTTTTAGGAACTCCTTTTGATCCTGCCAATGCAGGCTGCGATTTTGAGGAAGATCTGTGTAACTTTTACCAAGATCAGAAAGATGGCCCAGGATGGAGCAGAGTGAAAGTGAAGCGCAATGTTTATAGAGCAGGAGATCACACTACTGGGTTTGGTAAATCAAAACTGCTTTTCCTTAGAAGAGTCAAACATATATAAAGGGTATATAAAAGGTTATATAAAGGTTAACCTCTTGTATCATTGTTCACTCTGTTAAGTGTGTCACTGTCACACTGGTTAGTTTGCCTCACTGCAACTCCGCCATTAAAAATCAGTGTACACAACTCGGTCCTATCTGGAACCCTGGGGGTGATTCCCCACGTGTGAAGTGGGAAGGTCCCCTGTTGAATAGTCATGCAGGGCCAGAAATCAGAGCATTTTCACTATACACTGGAGGGATGATTCCACAAAAATATGCAAGTAAATGTAATAGTAGCTTAATGCTACTATTGTTTTTACTGTAGTGGAAAGGTGGGCTTTTCCAGGCTTAGGATAGTTGGCGTTTCTAAGTATAAACTGAAATATTGTGTAGTGAAGCCACATAGTGAAAGGACTACTAACAAGTTCTGAAACTCAGACTTCTATTTATGTAGAATATTTGTGGTTATTGATCACATGTGCTAAAGTCTCACCTCTTCATACTCGGTGCAGGGAATAATAGGCCTTGTGCCTTACCTTCCATTCTTTCATCTTGCAATGGTTCCCTTGAAACAGCCAGTTTTCCAGTGAGGCTAGGAGGACAGGAATTTTTCAGGGTAAATTTGAAAAGGGCTTATTTCTGGTAACTTAGCCATGTGCCATTTGAGCTAGAAGTAGACAGGATGCTTTTTAAAAAAATTGTTCTTTCCTGTCAGAGTGTGATAATCTATTTCTTGCCAGTTGAAACTGTTTCTTGTAGTCAAAATCTGATGCAATAACAGAAGCTGCCCTAATAGCATATCAGCTGTGCTGATAGCACATTAGAAATAATAACTGTGCTGTCTTGCAGGTTATTATTTGTTGGCGAACACAAAGTATACATCACAGCCTGGGTACATTGGACGTCTGTATGGCCCTACTCTTCCAGGAAACTTGCAGTTTTGTTTGCGCTTTTATTATGCCTTATATGGGTTTTTCAAAATGAGTGGCACTCTTGCAGTTTATATCTTTGAGGAAAATCATGTCGTTCAAGAGAAAATCTGGTCTGTCTTGGATTCTCCGAAGGGAGTTTGGACTAAAGCTGAAATCTCCTTCAAAAAGCCTATGCCTTGCAAGGTAAGAGCCAACTCTTCAAATCTGCCAGATCCTGGATGGGTATTTTCCTTGCCTTCTTTTCTCATGGTTCTTTGTTATCTGGGGATTAATCCTAAGTGAGCTACACCTGCAAAGTGAAATAATATTCT
This sequence comes from Cephalopterus ornatus, assembly GCA_013396775.1. NCBI lineage: Eukaryota > Metazoa > Chordata > Aves > Passeriformes > Cotingidae > Cephalopterus > Cephalopterus ornatus. The sequence goes on along the minus strand of VZRE01008472.1, from coordinate 15,876 downwards.
TCAGGCAGTACCATGGGGAGCAGAATGTTTCTTCACAGCCTGGTTCCCATGGGAGCCCCGATACAGGGGCTTCGTGCCAGTGCTTCGTGGTGTCCTCAACTGTAGTCACAATATTGCTGGAGCCCTAACAAGAGCAGTTTTGCCTTGGTTTCTCAGCATGCTCCACATTCAATCCGTTTGTTAGCATCTTTTCTATGTGAGTCACATAATTTTCATACTCAATTACGTATTTTAATTAATATAAAATGTCGCTACTGGTAAGTTCTGGTCAAAATAGGGAGCTGATCCTAGTTCCCTAAACTCAACTGCTTTGTTAGAATATGAAACCAGAATTTAGTGCAATGGATTTCAAGAATTTGCTGTGTCGTATTGGAGAGATCACTATGTTATCTCAGCAATTTAATAACGCAGTATTTGACATCCCCTCCTCAGTAAGTCCTTAAGCCCTTGTTAATCCTCATCTCCACTCTTCTTACAAATACTGACTTTTACACAGATTTCTGTAGGCACTACTTCTGTGGTTATCTTGAATTCTGTAATGTATTTTCACTATCTTTGAGTCATCTAAGGAGAACCAGATGGATCACTACCTGCTGACATTTAGATAAATCCAGCTTTTTTTCCATGTGATAGTATGACAAACATAGGAATGCAAGCATGTCTTGCAACTCAGGCATTTCTAAATCAAAGGCAAACATCTTCAGCATTTTATCCATTACAAATTAGTTTTTGAAATGACAGTAGTTACTGAGTTTAAATTTTCTTGGGGAGGAAAAAAAAAGTGTTTTTCTTTTGAAATAAACACACTCTAAAAGAAAAAGTTCACCAAAACCAGTTGCCTGACTGTATTGATAGGCAAATTTATGCTAAAAATTTCAGTCCTAATTGTTGGCTAGTGTTTTCTTCAGATACCTGATACCTTAAAAATTTCATGGGATTTTATGTATTTTATACATAAAACATAACAGAATTTCTAATTCTCTTTATTTTATAGAACAAAAAAAATTATTACTGCACAGTAAGTGCATGATAGATAAGTTTCTCATAGTGTCATTCCAGGATATTTGCAGAAAAGTATTTTTCTCTTTTTTTTTTCTTTTTAATTATGAAAAGTATTGGTTAAAAAGGCAAACCATCTACAGTTTATGTATTTCTTTATTGCTTCTGAAAAGGTTCAGTAGTATAATAAACTGCATGAGTAATGATGACATCTGAGCAATTCTGTTAAACATGGTTTTTATAGCCTTGGAGGTGGCACGGTTTTTTTAGCTTCAGAAATTTACATGGAAATATCTTTTGCAATATGAATTTGTGAAGTACAGTTTTTATGTTTTCCTAGAAGTCAGTATATCTAAAACAGTTGTACAGAAGTTTACCTGCAATGGAAGTCTTTTCATGAATTGCAGTTTTCATGTCTGTAGTTACCATTCTGTCCATACTCAGTAACTGATGGGCAGAAAAGCACAGAGGAGGATAAGGAAGTCAAAGGAATATCCTTGCTGCTTCTGAGCCTGCAGGTCTGTAGGAGGGGAGAAATGCCATGCTCTGCAGCAGGAGGTTTTGCTGGCCTCTGGCAGTTCTCAAAAACCTTCATGGGTGCTTCAGGTCTTCCGAAAGAAACCCTTCTTTCCCTTGGAAACAAGTTGCAAAATGTTTCTGTTGAGGAGCCATTCCTCCAATATCACGAAATGGGCGATGTATTGGGCTTTAGAGAAGTCAGGGTGCATTCAGCCTATCACAATTCAGGCACCCCTTAGCCAAATAACTATGTATTTGGCAGGGGGTTCAGTTTATGAAGTTTTCCTTTAGACAAATAGTACATGGAAGAAAATGGATGAAGTTCTGAAACATGTTAATGTGGAAAAGTACACCAAGATATGTTTAGAGATGAGAAGGTAGCATAAAAAAGACAAATATTGCTAAAGTTTGAGTCTGTATCTGCCTGCCATAAGGTAAGGGTTAAAACCTGATGTAGTTACAGGTCATCTGCTTGTAATAGTCACAAGCAGGCTCGAATGAAGTTGCACAGTGAACCTGATTCTGGCTTTTCCTTGCAACTTCATGCCCAATTTTTCAACCTTAATACTTTAAAAGGTCTTTTCATGCTTTATTTTGTTTGTTTCTTCTTTTCCACACCAACAGAAGGAAATGAAGGAGCTCCGTGTGGCACTGTATAGACACTTAGGTTAGTTATCTCTGTGGGTGTGTCTGCCTAGCACCTAGTGAAACATCTGGCAAGAAACACTCATTTCAGTGAAGGGTAGCAGTGGAGGTGCATCGGAACACGATTTGCCTGACAGCAAGGAGTGGTGGGAACCAGCAAGTTGGGGATTACACTTCAGGCTCTGGAGGAAGAGACAGCATTGAGAAACATGAGAGAAGCTTGACCTCTCTTGTTCTGCCTCCTCCAACCTTCCTTGTGTCTCTTTCCTCCTCACTGAGGCATTGTTATGTTATCTAACCTACCCCATAGGCAATGAACCACTTGCACCCCACTCCCCATGCCAGTTCTCATCTTACTTCTGGCCCCTATCTCTGGACAGTCCAATTTTTTCCCCTCTAATCTTGTTTGTGTCCCACTCTGTTTGCCCTGCTTGTCCCAGTTCTTACAAATTCTAGTTTTTCATAAACTAATGACTTGACAGAAAGCACAGTTCTGGCACAAAGACCAAAGTATGACACTTTCCTGCTCCCACTCCAAAGCCTAGGAG
>VZRE01008472.1:0-13126 GCA_013396775.1 Cephalopterus ornatus | reverse complement strand
TCAAATTTTTTTTTTTTTTTTTTAATAAGGGCAAAATAAACCCTTTTTTTCCTAGCCTTGTTCTTGGAAATGATGGAACTGTTTTGAATTAAATCTTCCAAAGCAAGCCTGAAGTAAGGACCCAGCATGGAAAATCTGAGCTGAAATAATTGTGTCTTGGCAATGTTATAAGCAAGTGAAAAACAGTCTTCTAGTGGAGAGATGTGGTCTCAAAATAAGATAGAGCTGCCACTTTTCCTCTTACAGACGTGGTGGCCAGTGTGCCTATCGTATTGTTTTCTGAGATGCATCATGTCTAGACTTGGATGATAAATTGTAGACATGCACAGTAGTTTGGCTGAGCACCTTCTTTGTTACCAGGTGTGACTTGTAGATTGGGTCAGTGGCTGTGGAAACAGTAAACAGTCTGCTGGCAGTTCCTTAATGGCAGTCATGTGTCCTGAAGGTCATAATGGTTTTTCAGCCAGAAAGTGGTTCTGCTAAAATACCTGGTTACCCATGTCCTTTATCTTTCTCCTACTACAAATACTACTCGCAAAGCTTTGGAAACAATATAAAATCTGTTCTAATTTTGTTAGCATGTTTGTTTGCATTGGGACAATAAAAAGATTCAGATTTTCATCTCGGTTTGTGTAATGGTTTTTGCAAGTTCTTTTTGAATTAGCTAACTGTAGTCTGGCACAAGTTGATGGCTTGAATTCTGTGGGCAGGAAATGTGAAGCTGGCCAACTGGCTTTAATACGACACTTTGAAAATACAATGTTGTAAAGACTATGGGTATGAGCCAGCTAAGCAAGTCATAAATGTTTGTATATATATGGATGGATGGATGGATGTATATATGTGTACATACATACTGCAAATACATGTGCTATATAATGCTAGTGAGAAGGTAGGAAATTTGAAGTCCTGATTTTGAATCAATTTTGAATGCCTGATTTGTACTTCAGGCATTATCTCTTTCACTTGGTGTAAGTACCTCTGATCCTATACACATACATTTTTTTATACTGTGCCCAGCGAATAAATGTGAGAAGGAAGATATGGGAAAAAAAATTCTGTAATTTCTTAAAATAAATTAAACTGTTCCTGGTTTGTTGCCTCTTGAAGGACAGCATAAAAACCTAAGTCTGAAATATGCAGATTCTTTTGATTTTATTGAATGCTCTGAAACTGATCTTCTGGGCCAATACATGGCAGGAAAATGTAATTGCAAGAAAATTTCACATATTGCATGAAACTTGGAAAAGCTCACACACACTGTGAAGCAAGAATCTGCATTTTAACATTGTGTGCATGTGTTTGTGGGTATACATCACCACGGGAGGTTATTTCTTCACAACAAAGTCCAAATGCCTAGATTAAAAAGAAAGTTTGATTTCACCTGGGTCTGCTTATACCAGTTCTGCTCATTTCTGCTAGATTTGGTTCACCATTCTGAAGCTCAAGTTTTCAAAAGCGAACATCTTTTATTGTTTATCCATTCATGCAAGTTTTGGCAATGTTACCTAATGATGTAGTGCTTGAATACCTCTCAAAGATTTCAAAATCAAATACTCAGAAAGGTAACTGGCATCATAATAGTCCCTTCTACTTTCATCAGAGTAGCTGTGGCAGCATTTCTTGGTTTTCATTCTCTCAGTATACGTTTCTTCCTCTTTGATGTTTTTTTCTCACTCTCTTCTGAGTTCATCTGTTTGTTTTCACTCATCCTCTGTAAGTAATTTTAGTTGCAGTTGTGAGAGAGCAAAATCAAGTGACTGAGTGTTGCACTTCAATATTTACTTGTTTTAAAACAAACAAAAGGGATTAGACAAATTCATGGAAAATAGACCTCACAGTGACTGTAAACACAGTGGTTTAGCTGAGACCTCCAGTTCAGTAAATCCTTCAGCTTTCTGGGGATTGGATAAAATATAACAGCTTTAGGGCAGATTTGTTTCTTGTACTGTTTTGCTCAACATCTGTTATTACCCTGCCACCTTTCTAGGGCTTGATCTGAGGGTCTTTGGACCTTTGTTCTCACATCATAACTGTGATGATGCTCAATATTAAATTATTTTAGCACTTCTCTTTGCTAATGAGAAATTTGTGTCTCCTGCTTCTCTACCAAAGTCATAGGTAAATGACTAAAGCCATCTTGGATATATGATGAAGTTCCAGATTCCTGTGACCGAGTCACTAGTATGAATGATGCCCTTCTCTAGTTGGGCACCAAGCAGTGTAGGGCAGACATTCTTATCTCTTCCTCCTCCTCTTCGTCCTCTGAAAAACCCTCACTTATGTCAAATAAAAGAGCTTTTTGGTACTGTTCTGACAAAACCCCTGATCAATCTTCCCACAATAAGGTGTGCACCCTAAAGAGTTTGGAATGATCTGTGGTTTTATATCATAGCCCTTCTGTCCTTCCTTCTCTTACCTCTAAAATAAGAAACTTCTTGAAGAACAGTCACCAGAAATGTATGTTTAAAATAAGAGCAGTCGGGTTTGTAAATAGTAGGATAGTGCTTGCGGTGTGCAGCCTCACTGACTGTGGTGCTCGACATATGGTTATAGAAATAACATACTGGAAACTAGGGAAGTTATTCCAGTTAGGAAGCAATACCTAAGTGGCTTGCATCTTCACAGTAGCTAAACAAGGTAATATGATGCATGAAATATTACATACTGCTTTTTGGTATCTGTGATACTTAACTGACACTTTATTTTTTTGCTCAGTTTTTGTTCTGGGTACTCAATATTATGATACTATAGTGCTGTGTCCTCTGAAAAGACTCCTTGGTCTAAAGGCAAGAATCTTTCCCTCTTATAAAGAGAGCCAAGGAAACTGTTTCATTGAAATGAGGATAGTGTCCTATCAGTAGATTTGTAGAAATCTAGGAAGGTGCTGGAGTGAGGTGGCTGTCCTATATACATTTGTGTGCAGGCAGTGTGCTCTACTAGGCAGTGCAATCCAGTGGGAAGAGACGTAGCATAAGCAGTCTGAGGTGCTAGGTTTTTCTGTCAGACTTTATGTTTCTCTTTAATTGTTTGTTTCTGCCTTTGGACAGGAAAGACTTTCAAAAATATTGGTTCAACTATCACAAGCTTATTACCAATGTTATCTAGTAATTTATATAGAAGCTTTCATAATCCATTCTTTTTCCCATACAGAAGCTCGTTGTATTTACATGGCAAAAAATTGAACTTGCCTGGCAAGTGCCATTTTAAATCAATTTATTTCAAATGACAGAAGCTTGCAAACATTCTAATTTTGGCTTAATAGCTTACTTGTGTTCTTGATAAATGAGTTTCTGACTGTTTAAGCCAAAGAAAATCTAGTTTAATTAAGCTAGTTGGAAATATTTTGGTCTACAGTGTATTGAACAGCCCTGGGACAGTCAGAATGGTTCTCCCATTCCCTGTGCCAGTGGTGGTCCCTGGTTTGCATGCTTATACAGCTATTTGTTTGCATAACTGACTGAAATGTGAAAATGTCTTAACTGCTTCTTTGTGTCATGTCACACTTTTGTTTCTGGTGTTTGAATTATTTTTATTTCGTAATACTGAGTTTTGTGTCACTGTGTGAACTTACAACAGTAGCTTCTCACAAAACCCCACCTCAGACTCCACTATAACTGCCCTTCTCCTTTAAGAAATTGAACCTAAATGTGTCTGAGTGACAGACTAAGTTTTGTGTCTACGCTGATGTACAGTGTGTAATTTGAATCTAGGAATATTCACTAGGATGGAATCGGGTAAATTACTTTGCTGCAGAGGCATAGCTTGCTTTTAATTAACCAGATTGGGCTGTTTTCACAGTCTAGCTCTCTAACTGAGTGAGATCTACACTTCCTGGGACAAACAAGGAGGAAAGAAAATATAGGAAATATAGGGATCCAGAGGAATCTCTCCTTTTCTCCTGTTCTGAATCCAGCTGCCTCCAAACCTCCTTTTATAAGCTTCCCCATTAGTTCTTCCTTACACTGGAGGTACCCTACTGTATGTCCTACTATTTCTTCTCCAAAAGCAGATTAACTTTGTACGCATATGTTCTAACTCACATCTGCTTGTAGAGATGCAGAGTGCCAAGGAGGAGAAGTCCCTTCCACCTCACCTAGTGTCTGCAGCACAACCCAATAAGGTGTCTTGGCAGAAGCTTGCTCTGCCAGCTGTTCTCAGCAGTCACTTCCCATACCTGATATAATCCAGGATAAATGCGAAGAACTCATTATTGATACTTTGAGGTTGAAGGGCAGGAGCACTGATTAAGCACTGCAAAATAAACAAACCAGCTTCCATAAACCAGAGTAATAGTTTGGAAGGAAACTGATTCCCTAGCTGTGTCCTGTTACTGGAACAAAAAGAAACATGAGAAATATGGGGTTTTTTCAGTAACATAGGCAACAACTGCCTGCACTGGATAATGTTTTTACTTTAGCCTCCAAGATAGCATGCAAGTCCAGGAATATTTGTTACCTAGCTTGAAACAATTAGCACGTTGTTCATCTGCCATGCTTTATGAAGAAAGTGCAAGCAATTCTCTTCTGCAAGAAGAGAATAATTTTGGAAGAACTGACCTAGCAAATATTTTATTCAAAACAAGAACAAATTCAAAATATCATGAGATTACTTCTATCAAGACTGTAGGAAGGGTTCAGAGATCTGTCATACGAGGAAAATGAGCAGCTGACTAAATCCAAATTGATACAATTTTGGCAGGTAAAATTCAAATAGTCAAATATTTCCCTTTATGACAGGAAAGGATATTTAGAACAAAAGAAGAGTGAATAAACGTGACCTGTGAATGAAAATCTTCTAGTCCATTGCCTAAAACTAAATAAAAAATATAACCACAAAATAACCCAAGGGCACTATAAGCAATTTCAGTACATTTGCTATAGCTAATACTGGAAACTCCCCATTCCCAAGTTCAAGTTCCTCCACCCCATCCCTGTCCAATTATGAAGTCTGCTTCTGGCAGTGTGTCACTGAACACCACAAAAGTCAAGTGGAGAATTAGTGAAGCTTAGCTACAGATGGCAGAGCTGAACAAGTTTACAAGTGTCACTGAATCAAAACAATCCTTTGGTTACACAGAGACTACTGGTTCAATGGCCTTTGAGAGGCCACAGTTATTGTTGTGATGCCTTTGAAATGGAGTGTCTTCTGCAGTAGCCAGTGTGTAATTACATGCCTTGTATGGAACAAATTACTGCAATCTAAGAATAAAGAACTTGATCCTGCTTCCAGTGATGTCAATAGGAAAGCATCACTTAAAACGATTCCATGGTGTGGAAATGTTGTTTCACAAGCAAGGACTGACCTCACCCTTACATGTGTGGTTGTCTGAAGATTCGTGGGTTTAGGACCATACTATGTCTTTAGTGTATTACAAGTGTTCACCAGAATGCATTTATTAAAATTCTGGTGACTGATGTCCACCCAACATCAGTATTTTATTTTATGCTTTATTCCAGGAGATACTACCATTTTTAATAGATTGCACCTATTTCCTGAGAATGAACTTAAAAGTAGGAAACAGCTTTTGTTTTAAGGCTAAGACAGCAGTGCTGATGAATCCCACGAGGCCCCATAAATGTGTAGGGATCCAGCTGGAGCAGCAGATCCTGCACAATTGCAGGATCTGCTGGGAGCCGATCTTTCTCACAGTTATGGTCCTCCAGCTCAAGCCACTAAAATCCTCTCAGCATTTAACCTTAAATATGTAACAGAGGTGTTCACAGTTGTTCCAGAATCTTAAACTGTTAGAAGTGACACTCATTCCATCTCCAGTCACTAGCACAGACCTTATCACAAAGGAATTGTTTTGAAAAGCTCCTCCCAAATTATGGTCATAACCCAAATGGTCAGACAGATGGTTTGGAGTAGATAGGCCAAGAAAACCTCCAGCAATATTTTCACAAAATAAATCTTAGTGTGTCTTCTGTAATTTAAACAGATGTGTGTCTGCCTTGGGAGAAGGGCAACTGGAGTCTTTCAGTTTCTTTACATTTTATTTTTTATCTCAGGAGTGACTTGTGTTTTTCATGGCAGAATTAATGTGTAGTCAAATAAAACATCTTGGATGTTTTTATTAATCTTCACAAACTCAGATGAACACTGTGTATTGTGCATAGCATTTCCAGTCTCCTGCTCTATGATATCATGGCCTTGCATCATTTATGAATAATCTCATTTTATGCAGTAGTCTCATTTCATCTCTGTTGTTCTTTGCTTTTTGCCATGGCCATTTCTCTTGCCCATCAGTCTGCATTACTTTTTAAAATTTATTTTTCCATGGATAAACTTGCTGGTTTTAAGGGTAAGATAGCTGTGGATATTTGTTGGGTTTTGTGGAGGAAAAAACACAACAACATCAGTAAGTCATGTTTTCTCATATGCAAAAAAATAGTCTCCTAATAAAATGGAAATTACATACAGAGATACATAACTTGCCTATAAAAGTGAGTAAATACTTTCTGTTGATTGAAAACATACATCTAATTCCCACTGGAACTGTTATTTCATTCATTGGCAGTATTGGTATGTGCCAAGACAAAGTGGATCGTTATTTCTGTTCTGTAGATTTTTTGCACACTTGGAGAAAACCCTAAAATTTCAGACTCTTTACAGTGCCAAGTTTTGTTAGATAACTGGAAATTTCTTTATGTATTGCAGGTTGTCTTTGTCAGCTTGTGTAAAAGCTTTTGGGACTGTGGACTTGTGGCACTGGATGATGTATCATTGAGTCTGGGAAGCTGCCAGGCTGCTGGTAAGACCATGTGTATTTGTCATCCAACTGCTGGTATCCTTTTTAGTAAGAGTTCATCACATACCTTCATTTTCCAAGCCTATCCTACAGCTGCCTTCATCCCACTGTGGTTTCTTGTATTTTCCTTTTTTTTCCAATAAGTATTGCATAAATCCTATTTTTGTAAAATAGCATACATACAGCGGGGACCAGTTTTTGTTCACAGGGGTACCAGCTAACTCCTAATAAACCTCGCCTGCTCCAGTGAGGCTGTATATAGGTGAGTGGTACTTTTGGGGCATTACAATTTAAAATAAACCAAAAGTCCAACTGAGGGAAAAGTAGTTTTCAAAATGGGTTTTGAGAAACCAGGATTGGATCCAAAAGCAGTATTTTCAAAAGACAGCATTATTTTTTTTAGTCCAGAAGTACAGTTGTGCAAGGCAAAGACACAGTCCCTTACTTGAGCTGCAGTTCTCTAGTGAAGACAGATAAGACCAATCCAACTCTCTCTCCTGTAGTGGCTCTCTCTCTTCTGAGGCTTTTTGAAGCTGACAGTACAACGATTGTATCCTAATTTAGAAACCATTCTCATGAGGCAGGCACAATCTATAATCTCATTCTTCTTCAGAATAAAACCATGTCTTTGCAATGGTCCTAATAGCTCTTTAATGACCTCTTTTGATTGGCTTTCATGCATTCAGGCAGCTAACCATTATAAAACAGAGAGAAGTCACATGTATAAAACAAAATGCCATTTTTCTAAAGTATTTCCAACAGTTGTCTGTTTTGCCTTTCTGTAGTTCCTAAGTTATTGGAAAAGGAACCAAAGGTGCAGAACTGGTAACTGGGTGTATAGTCATACTGTGGCTGTCTTTGACAGCAGCAAAACAAACGTCTGAAATATGTCTCAGAGATATCAAAACTTCCTCCTTTTCAAAAAGTGAAAGCAGCTCAGTGTCTACTTCTGAACGATAAAACCAGGCTGCAGCAGAAAAGCTGACAGAAGCATCCTGGCAAGCACCTTAGTTATCAGCTTTCTCCCTTTTGCATTATCTAATAGAATTAAAACAATGAAAATACTCTAGTAATTACAGCTCTGTGGCCTATTGTATGCTGCAGTAGAATCTGCTGCCAAGGAAATATAGGAGAGCTAAATGTAGCACTTGATTTTGGATCACAGAAACTCCAGTCTTTGACAAGACTCATTAAATACGCACATTATACATTCTGGAGCTCATTAATCTGCTTGGGGTGCCACAGTAGTGAAGAAAATTACACTGATAGAGCCTGTTATGGAATCATAGAATTGCTAATGATAGGAAAGACCTCTAAGACCATTGAGTCCAATCATTCAAACCAAAAGACCTCTAAGATCATCTAGTCGAAACCGTTATTGTGGTATAAGAGTAATAAACCGTATCAAATGCTTTTAAGAATTTTAGTACATGTTACTGAGCTAGACTAGGGCACCTCAGAGCTGTGACAAAAATGAAATTACATTTCATACGTCAGTTTGAAGCTAGCTTTTATAAGCTTGTGACTATTGTAAACATTGCTGGGTAGATGTAATTGATTTCAGCAGGTGAGTAAATGCAATACATATATATATATTCTGTATATATATTTGAAGTTTTAAACTATGTTCTTTCCTTACAGATTCATTTCTGCTCAGCCCTGGAGAGTGCACTTTTGAAAAAGATGAGTGTGTGTTTACCCAGAAGAAGAGAGGCCGTGGGAGCTGGCACAGGAGGAGGGGTCCAACTCCCACTTCTTACACTGGTCCGAAAGGAGACCACACTACTGGGGTAGGTGAGTTAAGCTCCATGTTGAACTTTCAGAACAGAAGTTGATAATTAAGCAAAAATACTTCGAAATGATAACCTTGACGATACAGTTTTTATGCTTCTGTTCAGAAGAGGTATTAAATGCATTTTGTAGGGACCCATGAATGGTTTTGAAAACGTGATGTTTAATCTGAAATACCTGCAGACCATCTGGGTAGTTCTGTTGTCATGTCCTAAAGTAGCCCTTTCCTTTGGGAGATGAAAGAACAGGATGGCTCCCCAGAACGCACAGAAAAAGCTCCTTCCAAACTCCTAGCTTATGTGAATGTTTCCTGAAACTGACTTTACACCTATTTTCAGTTTATGTAGATCATTAAGTAGTCTCAGATGTGAAGCTGATAGCTTGACTTTAGAACTTTGACAGCCTTTTAAGCCTTGCCTGTGAGAATGTTGATTCCTTGTCTCATGCATCTCTTTGCAGCAAGTTGTGCAAATGATTGGGATCTCCTCTGCATGAACACGTTCGGGTTCAAACTTAGAAGAAAACATGACAAATAAAAGAGGTCACACAGGCCCTTTGTCTTGAAAACCTTCTTCACAACCTCCTAGTGTAATTTAAAGTATTTGGGCAAGTGGAGTCCCCATCAGTATGAGCAAGTGCACAAAAAGCTGCATCAGTGCCAACCATTGTCTAAAATGTATCCTCAGAAGTACATGGAGCTGTCTCTGAATTCCAATGAATTGATTGCTATCAGAGTGCATTCCTGGTTTAGGAGAAGCTATGGTATTTGCTTGCATTGTATTCTTTTCTGTTGCTACGTATTTAATCAGATACAACCAAGTTTTTAAGTGTTCAAGTCATTAATCACTGGAAGGCAAATTTATTATACCCCCCCAATCCATCATTCAGCTACTGCCCATAGGAGCAAACTGAGGCAGAAGATTGAGGAGCATCCCCATGTCCCATGTGCTGCATAAGGCAGCTGTTCTGTATTTTGAGATGTAAGCTCTGAGAGCAAACAGTGAATTGAGACATTGCAGCAACTCTTCATGTAGTCCCACTGCTCCCTTTTTGTGGTGTTATCTGCCCTTCTGCCACCACAGGTTCTGGGGGTGAGATTGCCTTCAGAGAGAGAGGGGATTCCCAAGAATGAGTGAGACCAAAGAAAAGCTGGGAGCAGCAATAGCAGCCAGTAAATACTTGAGATGTCTGTCATGATACTCAGAGTCCTATTTTCTGCTCAATTCCCCAGTGAAGACATCCTCTCTAAGCCAGTTTGTAGTTTGGTGGTAAGCAGCAGTCAAGAGAAAGGGTGAAAAGGAAGATAATCTACAGAGTAGGTCCATAAAGAAAAAATAATTTCATACGGTGTGTTGGAGAATTTCCAAGATGATTTGTACCAAGCCTAGTGCAATCCATTGCAAAGACTTTGCTGTTCACTATGCTTAAAAGCTCCTTGAACTTAAACACCAAAGCCTACAGCTCATATTACATAATAAAATAATTTATCTTTAGTTCTAAGGCCTGAATCATATTATAAACTTGTTAGAAAGACTGAATCAGCTCTTGGTTTTATGAATTCAGACCCACCATTTTTACAGTCCACTGTTATTACAATATCACAAATATTGTTCACAAACACTGCACTCTACATCTTAAAAATCTTTATCAAAATAGTTTGAGTCATAGCTTTTTTAATATAATGAGCATGTTGAGCATAATGAACATGCTGAGTATTTTACTTTGCTAATATTTGCTTGTATATCTTTTTAAGGATACTACATGTATATAGAGGCATCTGACATGGTCTATGGACAGAGAGCATACCTTGTTTCAAGATTATTAAGAGGAATATCTGGAAAACAGTGCTTGACATTTTTCTATCACATGTATGGAGCTGGGACTGGATTATTAAGTGTTTATCTAAAAAAGGAAGGGGATGATGAAGAGATTCCTTTGTGGAGGAGGACAGGGGAACAAAGCATCTCATGGCTAAGGGGACTGATAGAATATGAAAGTGATAGAAACTACAAGGTAAGAAAAACAAGCAAGAAGCAGTCAAATTGGAAAATTGAAATTAACTTATTAAAGACATGAATCGTTTGCAAGTATTAAAATAGTTATTAACTCAAAATAACTTTTCAAAGTATTTAAATGTTGTTTCCCATCATTTCTTGTCAGTAGTGGTAGGGTTATTTCAGATCACTTGCACAATTTCTTTTCCTTCAGCTGTCTATAGCCCTGTCTAGATTTGACAGAGCCACGAAGTAATGATAAAATGGCAGCTTCTTGTAGGGTGGTCTTTCTAAGGTGGCATCAAAGACAAGGGATGATGCAAATCCAGAGCTGTTTGGTTTCAACATGACTTCAGTATTGCCAGAGACAAAGCCTGGTTCAGTTTCTCTGTGAAAAAGGAAGTTGAAATTGCTAATGACTTAAACAGCACTGGGCACAAAATTGCACTGATCACCATCCACAGATGTTGTATAGGTTTTAAATAACTTTCCCTTAAAAGTCTAAAAATTACTAACGAAAGGAAAGGAAAAAGGAGAGGGAGACCATATTGTTTCCTTCAGCACAGCATGCACTGAATTGCTCTAACCAGGGCAATCAGTCCACTGATGGAGCATGGAACTTTCTTTCCAAGAAGCAGGCTTTCAGGACACACTAGGTCCTTGAATACCTAGGTTGCATGCCTATCATTTTTCTGAGTCTGTCCACCTGTGGGATTCATGAAAAGCTGTGTCTTACCTTTACAGATTATTTTTGAGGTGATCCGTGGTGTGTCAATGAGAAGTGACACTGCTATTGATGATGTTCTGTTCCAAGCAGGGCCGTGTTTAGGTAAGTCTATACCTCATAAGAGACACCTGGCAATTCACGGTGCTTGTTGTAATTAGACAGCTCATACTTCTTCCCTTGACTCCCCATTAATGGGTTTCCATTTAGTATTTACTAACTGTCGGGTCAGTGCAGAATTTTTGCTTTCTAATGTGATGAGAGATCATGCTCAGACTTGACTAGTAAAGTGGCTGTAACATTTTTTAAAAGCCATACTGCAGACCCATTCAAATCCAGCATTTTACTTACATTCTGCTTTATGCATTCTTATGTATGATTAAAATACAAATAATTGTGGTATTTCCTCCTTTTTTGTGTTCTAGAAGTGGAAGAAATTCAGTTCTCATCAGGCTATCCTGACAGCTTAAACGAAATTGAGTATTAAATACAGTCTGCTGAAAGAAAGTGCATAGAAGATTTGTATGTGAGAAACTGCACAAACTGCCTATTTTAAAATATGTTTTAAGTAAATACTGGACTGGTTTGAATATGCACCAATACATAGGAAGAACTCGGAGCACTCATGTTCCTTGCCTTTGCAATGAAATTATTGACTCAGGGCTTCTTAGACCGTAATTTTTTAAAGTATTTTTTCCTCTTTTGCATGAGGTATCAGTTATTGCATAAAGGCTTCCCATTTTGCACAGATCATTCATTTAATTTTTTTTTTAACCTTTCTGGTATGTAAGTAAAAAGAGGAAAGTAAAGTTGCACAGTTAAAGTCCAATATTGTGTTATCGTAAATCTGCATTCAGTGAATGTTTTGCATTGGGGATAGAATGGATTTCTGTTATGAAAATTATAAATGTTTTTAAATAAGAAAGAAAATAGTGCTAGCTATTAGTAAGTGCCTAAAGGTTCAGTGCAATTATTCATGATGACAAATCTCTCTGGGAAACTCAATGCTCTGCTGGCAATTGTTTGTGATACTGTATTATTTTACTATAACAAATATATTTGTCATCCTTGCCAATAACAAATTCAGTTTTAGTATTCAGTATAATCCAGCATAAGCTGGAACTGTATGAAATGAAACCCTTTGAAGCTACATGTTTTCTGGCATGCAAGTCTTGTTGTTTGGGTTTTTTTTATTCAATCAGTTTGTACACTCACAGAGAATGCACTTATGCTTTACTCAACCACAGACGCGTACATTTATATTAATAGGAAACTTAATTCACACATCTTGTTATTTTTAAAGTTTTTATGTATTTGTGTGTAAGGGTTTTTTTGAAATTATTATAACTTCCTAATAAAATGTAACTTTGAATATCACCTTATTGCTCTTCTCTAGACTTCATACTAATCAGTGTAAGGAGAAAGAACTCAACCTAATAAAATAGCCTGAAGTAACTATTTTGAACTTCAGAGAATGAGATTGATCCCAGAATCCTTAAAGAGCTGGTGATGTCATTGCAAAACCTCTCTCAGTGATTTTTGAGCAGTCTTGGGAATCTGGAGAGGTCCCAGCTGACTGGAAGCAGGCGACCATTGTGCCAATTTTCAAGAAAGGCAAGAAGGAGGACCAGGAAATACGGGCCTGTCAGTCTCACTTCAGTGCCTGGTAAATGGAGAAGATTTTTCTGGAAGGTATTGAAAAACAGCTGAAAGACAATGCGGTTACTGGTCACAGCCACACAGCTTCATGAGAGGAAAGTCTGGCTTATCAAACCTCAAATAATCTTACGATAAGGTAACCCACACAGCTGATCAAGGAAAGCCAGTTGATGTCACAATTTTGGATTTCAGTAAAGCTTTCAATAC
>VZRE01008469.1:14521-35266 GCA_013396775.1 Cephalopterus ornatus | reverse complement strand
GGAGCGGGGAGGGGGGACAAGGGACCCGCCGTGGCCCCTTCCAGCCTGCTCCGCAGGTTCCGCACGGCAGGGATCTGAAATTGTTCTCTGTGAAAAAAGCGGACGGGTAAGGAAGTGGGGAGGAGATCTGGTGAGTGGAAGGCGCGGCTGAGGCGGCAGAGAGCAGCCAGCGGCACCGAGGTGGGAGCTGCTGAGCGCCGAAGGTCCAGCGTCTGGGAAAAGTGAAAACCGAGAGGGGCCTGCTCGCCTACAGCTATTCCTCCTCCACCCCTGAAAACCTCTCCATTTTCAGGAGAGCTTAGCTGGACACAGTAACACTTCACAGGTTACAGACACAGTCAGTAGTAACCACGCGGTTCTTGCCGAAAAAAATTAAGCCACATCAAAATATATATCCAGATGGACTCGTACCTCAGTAGCAATGGCACAGAATGTTATATGAAGGGTTTGGCTTCCCAGATCCTTGCTATAGTTTTAACAAAACACTTTATTAGTGCCATACCAAGTAGTTTCACTTCTGAAAGGTGAGTGCATCTATGTAAGTAGCATGCAAGATCCATTTTTAAAGTGACTTGGGTTTTTAATGCAGAAGACAACAAATTTGGGATGATTTTACCATTGTTTTTAATTATCTTGTTAACTTCAGTAATTTTGGTGAATTTTGAGGGATTAATCACTGGCAGTAAAAGCAGGATTCTTTTGGCATATGCCATGAAACTGTGTACAATGAAGATGGGTAGTCAGACTAGATAATTAAAAATGTACATCCTACAGTATTTTCAGAAGCAAGGCAATAAATTTTCCACTATGTGGATCTCTGTGCCGTTTCTGCATGCAGCCAACCTGTCTGCCCTGAGAGTAATGAAGACTTATGCAACCTGGAGCAGCATTAAGTTGCTTCCTTAGGTTGTCTGCACTTAGACAGAATTTTGTTCTAAAAGAAGTCAATGAAAGATGGGTGGTGTTTGCTCAGCCAGTTATATTAGAACTTGTGGGAAAATAGCAAGCATGAAAGCAGCACTACAAAAAAAAAAATTGCAAGCATGAAAGTACTGGTTGCTGTAACAATAAACTACATGAATATCGAGCACCACGTATGCTGGGGGAGGTTGTTCAACAGTAAAACGTAATATAGTACCAATAAATTACATTATTTTAAAATATACGTATAGTCATGCACTTCACTGCATTCATTCCAAAGGAACATGGCAAGAACTGTCCCATGACCTCAGGTACCTAATACACCCTCAGAGCATCTTAGGAAGAGGAGCGAGGATGTAGGTTCTGATTGTAAGGATGCTTTTGAAGTGGATCATGTTTGAAGATGTGTGTGTTTATACTACAAGGTGTTTATTTAATCAATACTGTGCTGCATTTAATTCTTATCAATTGCGCTTAAGAAGGGCTCTGGTGCAGAGTAAAGTTGCTATTTTACAGTCGCAAATTCAGTATAATGACTTCGCAATAGAAGAAAATAAGAAGCAGATTAAACACTTCAGTTTCTCTAATAAACAGGTGGTAAAATTCTGCCTACACTCCGAAGATCCAGCTGTGCTTTTATGTCACTGATAACATCTCACTGGCTTAGCTGGAAACAGGATTGCGCCTGAAAATCCCAGGATGAGTCTCCATTACCATCAGGTACACTCTTGAAGCTCTTCCCTTCAGGAGGGAGAATAAAGGGAAAAAAGCACCCTTAACAGGGATGATTGGTTGGCTGCATGTCAGCAGGTAGTTTTCTTTTTGCCAATTAAAATTTCTCTTGTAAATTACAAGCAGTTTCTGTATTTTTTACTCCACTTGGGGAAAAAAAAAAGCTAGAAAACAAGCTGTCTCTCTGAGATGGGGACTTCTTTCATGTAATACCCTTGTAGGACTGGGCCTATAATGAAAATGTTTCCCAAGGCCAGAGAATTCTTTAGCTCTGTCATGTATCTTTAAAATATGAATAGATATATGAAAGTCCTTTCAGGAATCTGTCTAACACAAGTTATTTTCAGGGATATCTAAAGTGTCTTACACAATGTTTCTTCAGGGAAAGATTTGTAAAAGGATTTCATTTTGAAAAGCTGTTGCCATTACTAAAAAGCTGAATATATCCAAACTCCATATTAAAATTTGAGCTATGCTCATATGTGACTTTGTTTAGGTTTCCTAAGAGAAGTGTTAGGCTCAGATAACAACCAAAATGAATACCATAATGGGGCTAAGCACTTTTTAAATATGTGCTATATCCCTGAAAGCATTTCACATGTAACAGTGTGGCCTTCCTGTTCACTCTCCTTTGACAGAGAGAGGAGATAAATTAACTGATGTGCATCTAAAAAGAGCAGCTTAGTTACATTTACAGCCTCCTCCATGTCAGTATGTCTGAAAACAAAGCAAGCCAGTGATTTTCAGATGCACTCAGTCTAACTTTCCAGTGTAAAAAAGTACAGGCATCTAGAATTTTTTTAAATGTCAGTTGTTTACTGCTGTGTTAGAAGAAAGTGGTGGTTCATTTAATTGGTATTAATTAAGCATGGCAGCATCAAAAGTGCTGCAAAGAGGAACTCTGTAACATGATATTCATCAAATTAACATTTTGGAAGACCTTTTGTCTCTCCAACATTCCATTTGCCACAGTGTTTTACACATCACCCATTTACAGTATTGAGGAAGCTCTCAGATTTCTTCATGGAAAGGAGCCTGACTGGATTCTCCGAAGTGTCTGTAAACTGATGCACATCCATGAGGAGCAGAGAAAAGGCGTTAAGAGCCCTGGTGTGCAGCTGCAGGGCTGCAGCCTCCTCGGGATCACATCAAGAGATGTGGAAGGATAGCACACATGGCTGAATGCTGCAGTGGGCAGACAGGGGCAGGATTTAGGAAGGATAGGCCGGGCCAGCGGGGAGCAAATCTGGCCTTTTTGTGTTGGACAGCGGCAGGGTTACATGGAACTCTGCTGGTCTGTAGTGACCATGAGAAGGTGGAGTCCACAACCTTGGGAGAAGGGAACAAGACAAATCTAATGGCAGAATCACGACCCTGGGCTGCAGCTCACTGGCTTGGTGGATTAGGGGAAAGAACTCTATGTTCTTTGTCTTGATTTCAGCAAAGATTTCACTGCTTTCTCCCATATACAGGCTGATGAAGTAGGGCGGTAAGATGGACTGAAAACTGGCTGAACTTCTGGGCTCAAATGATTGTTGTCAGCAGCACAAAGTCCAGCTGCAGTCTCATTACTAGTGGACTATTCTGGAGTCGGATACTTGGGCCGGTACTGGCCATTGATCAATTCAATGGGGGGACAGAGTTAATCCTCTGCAAGTTTACAGATGATGCAGGCTGGGAAGAGTGGTTTACAGACTGGGTACTTATGCTGCCATCCACAAGGGCTGTTACAGGCTGGAAAAAAAGGCAGGTAATAATCTGAAAGTTCAGCGAAGTCCCACACCAGGGGTCAGTAACCCTATGCAGCAATATAGACTGGAGGTCAACGAATTGGAAAGCAACTTCGCAGAAAGGGACCACAACAACAGCAAGTTGGCCATGAACCAGCACTGTACCTGTGCAGCACAGAAGGCCCCTGGTGTCAGGGCTATGCTACAAGGAGCATTGCCCAGCAGACCAAGGGATGTGAGCCTCCCACTACGTTCAGCCAGGGGAGACCACGTCTGAAGTGCTGTGCGCAGTTCGTGGCTCCCCACAAGAAAGACATGGGCATGCTGCAGAAAACCCAAGGCCCTGAAGTTTAAGTAACTGGAGCTGGGATTGTGTAGCCTCAAGAAGATAAGTCTCAGGGGAGATCTTGCCTGTGCACAAACACGTGATGTGAGGGCATAAAGAGGATAGATCCATACTTTTCTCGGTGCCCAAGGCAAAAGGCAACGGGTGCAAACTGAAACAGGAAATTTCATTTAAGGATAAGGAAAAGCTCTTCAGCTGTGAGAGTGGCCAAACACTGCTACAGTTTGCTGAGAGAGATTGTAGAATCCACATCCTCAGAGAGAGTCAAAGCTCATCAGGACAGAGGCCTGAGCAACCTGCTTGGGGTAACCCTACTTTGAATGTTTTCTAGACCCTTCCAGCCTCAGTAATTCTGAGATTGTTTGAAGAATTCTGTAGGTCAAACTGAGTTCTGGCTAGCTGCTTATGCTATTGTTTAAAAATTAAGAGCTGTAGATACCAGGCAGATTGCTTATCCAGAATCCAGTTTGTCTTGTAGCACAGTGCCAAAAGACGTGGCACCAAATCTTGCCTACCTGTATGCATATTTCTCAACTCATCTTCTGGTTATTCTTAATGACTTAAAGATATTCAAGTCATTCTTCTCTTTGTATCCTCAACTGTAAAATAAAAGCCTGAAAATGCTAACTAAGGAAGTCTGGAAATGCTGCACATCACTTAAATGTGTGCACAGCACATAAAATAATAGATAACACCTTGAGAGTTTAACTCAGTGAGTCAGATATTCCTTGCATTGTTAACTCATTCTCTCTCAAAAATATTCTGACTAGTCCTAAATCTTACTTACTGTGAGAAGCCAGGGTAGTATAATTCTTATAACCTGCTACAAAATTGTCCTTTAAAGTTTGTCTGCCAGATGATGTGTTACTCAGCTTGAATAAACCATAGAGACTGCTTCCACAAGTGTTACGAAGTACTGATTCATTTCCTTTGAGTGTCTGGCTAAAGGGTGATTTGAGGAAAATGTAAAGTTTTGTTCTTAAATAAATATTGTATATAAATGGATCATGTCAGCAACACTCAGATTTCTTGATTGCCTGGAGTGGGAACTGTATAATGAGACTTGTCAACTCCACTGGATTCGTAGCAGGTATTTGTGCAGAGCAGTTTTGAATGTTTCAGAAAAATCTGTGAATATTTGAAAGGCTTGTGGACCCGTCTCAGTTATGCTCTGGGTCTGGTTAAACCAAATCAGCCTAATTGTTCTTCAGAGGATCTTTTATTATGTGTTACACATTTCACTTTACAAATAAAAAATTATTTTAGAAATGGAACACTGCTTTCCATTAGGAGTAGTAGTCATAGAAATGGTTTATGGAGATTACAGTTGAGTTTGGTTCCCGTAATCCGTTTTTTCCTTGAGGAAAAAATAAAAAGTATTTGCTTCCTCAGGTTTGATTTCACTTTTTTTTTGAGTTTTGATTGACAGCAAAGCATGAAGGGAAAAGACTTAGAAGCAGTGCACATAGAAAACAAAAAAAGACTAAAACTGGACAGATAATTTTCTTTTTTTTGGGGGGGATAACATGGCAAACTATCCTTAAGGGTTAAAAAAAGTCATCATTTAAAGCCTCCTAAGCAGATGAGATGAAAATGTGATCTGTGGGAGACTAGAACATGCACCTTTCATAACTAAAATCACAAAACCCAGAATGCACAAGCCTTGCAAACAGCTATCTGACTTAATCAGGTCAAAAGTAACCAAAACATCTCTTTACCGAATGAAAATGTAGTGTTGTGTTGGAAATGTGATGCCATCTGTGAACTTCTAGGCTGCTATGATGATCCAAAAATAAAGAAAAACTACGTAGTTAACCTCTTAAATATAAAATTTTATTTCCTTTCTGACCTGTTTTAAGCAATTTACCTCATTACTTGTGTGAGCCATGACCTGATGTGTTATACATTTGAGGACACAGGCAGAGACACATGCACACGTACACAAAAAAGGCATATTAGGAAGCAACTCTGAAGCTCCATTAAATAAAGGACTCCTGCTCAAACACAAAAAATCCTATTCCAATCCTGTGGGTAGAATCCAGTGCTTCATACAAGTTGCTTCCTGTGTCTCTTCTCTGTGCTGTCTATACAACACGCCCAGCGGTAGGGTGGCTTGATGAAGTGGCAGTTTTTAGGGGATTATTATAGCTGTGTACAAATATGCTAGAGATGTAAACTGGAGACAGGCTAAACTGAGGGCTTGTCAAACAACTCACCAGTCAGCTCCCCTAAAGCATGTAAGAATGCTGCGTGCTCATGTGGAGGGGAGCGATATTTTTGCTATACCCCTGGGGGTATTTTTCCCTAACTCTGAAGTAATTTAACATCTTTTACTAGGGGAATCAAGCTACTCTGGGTGCCAAAACCCACAAACGTCTGGGGCCAGTATGTCAGAGATTATTTCTGCTGAATCAGTTCTCAATATAACAAATGCATTAAGCCAATAACCCAAGCACAGAGACATTTCACAGCACAAGGGTAACTGCACTGCAAAGTAAATCTTTGATTTCAACAAATTCTCAGCCCCTGTCCATTTGAAACTTTTTAACGCTGGTAAGAGTAAAACTACTGGTAAGCTTTTCCAAGGATTTGCTTATAAATAAAGCAGAAGATAAAATTAAAATAGGAGAAATATCATGGTATGATTTCTAAAGCATCAAAGGACTTGTCAAGCCTGTTATCTTAAAAGTTACTTTAATTTAAATGAATCATCAGGAACACATTCTATATTAAAAAGTAAGTTACCATGCATAGCTTTTATTGTATAAGTGTAACTTAAACCTGTTGCTGGATATCTGATCAATGTAATAGGTAATATCTCTAGTCGGTTTATTAAAAGCAATCTGTTGGTTTGTACACACGTGTGCATGCACATGCTGTGTCTCTGGCCCAAAACCAGACTGAAAATCATTCATAATTTGTAATTAAGGCTGTTCAAATGCAGGTATCAGTAATTAAAACATAATTAAAACACAAAATAGCAAACTCTACTCCTATGCCATAATAGCTAAGTCTTAAGGTCCAAATCGAGCATCTGTATCTTACTCATCTGTAAGCAAATTCTCAGTTGCTTTGAAGTGCACTGTTATCTTCTGATTCACTTTAGCCTGTAAAGTCTAAGTTGAGACCACATTTTTATCAAGATTTAACATTTAGGATAAGTTACCTATAAACCACAGAAAGAAAGAATATATCTTAGAAAAAGAACCACTGTTAAAGACACACGTGGCTTTTGTAGCCTTGATTTATCTCACAGACAGGTAGTAGGCTTCTTTATAAAAAATGCTTGAAGCTGGAAAACCTCAAATATTCAGCCTTACTCTGAGATTGGTTCCCAGCCTCAGTTTTTTAATTTATTTTAAACAGATTTCTTCACAGTCAAGTATGTATTCTGCAGAATCTGTTCATTTGCAGCACAGTATTTGTATGGATTTACGAAAGAAAAAGAAGTGCTAAACTTTTGCTTATAGGAAATTTTTAGATCATTAGCATTGTTTCACAACAGATTCTTTTAGCTGAATGAACTTAAGTCTTAGCTCAAATGATTTTCTAAAACAGAGTGAGATTCATTAGTGCTTCACTGTAGGACAAGTGAGAGCCTAGGTTATGATGTCACCTCAGAAAGAAAACAGAATCCAGCAAGAATTTCACCTTGTTTCTAAAAAGCCTCATAATATTAATTCCTTGAAGAAAAAAAAAAAAACACAATTAAAAAAGAAAAAAGAAAAGGGTGGCTGCTTTTTACTCTTGTGAGATAATAAGTTGTTTTGACAATGATGTCATTATCCAGATTTATGGATGCATCTTGCAGCTTCACTCAAGATCTGATTTGCCTTAATAACTCCAAAGGCTTGAGGACTAGTGATTGCTGGAATCCTTCATGAATTGCCCCTGATCCTCAAGGACGTGAGAGCAATTGCATATTAAATTCCAAATACATTTATGTAAACTGTGCGTCCCACCACAGAAAGAATAATCCACTACATTTACATATAAACAGAATCTTTAAATATGCAACAGATGTTTCATTTCTTGAAAAGCTCTTGAATTCATTGACAAGCCTTTGGCTAAACTGATGAATTAATTTGTTCGCGGCAGATTTCATAAATCCTCTAATAATTCATATCCTTACACATCTTGAGTTGATTTCTGAGATCTACAGCATGTGTTTTAAATATTTTAACCTTTACCGCTTTAATCAGGTAACATTTATTTCAGGGCTGAATGATGATCAGTCATTGAAAGATAGAGTTGACTAGGAAATAAAATTCAATTTGTCAGTTGAACAAACCTCTGTGTCTGAAACAAGAAGAGATCAGTCTGCACTACTGGATCTCTAAAATGTTTAGTGGTTTTCATGTCACTCTCCCTTTCAAGAATATATAGTGCAAGATTACTAAGTATTGTTGGATGCAGTGCTGATGTGCAGAAACCACAGTTGCCCTGCTCACATATAACCAATTTCATGGGGTGGTTTAGATGTAAGCCCTTGCCTCTAAATTGAGATTTATTTCTATCCTTTTAAGCTATTTTTCTTCAATGTTAGAGGCTAGCTACCAATTTGAACAACGATGAAATCAGTCTGGAAAACAAATTTTGCCTAAGCTGTTTCCTTTGGAGAAGTCTTGAGCTTTGTTACTGCCTCTGATGTAATGTACTAAATTATATAAAATAATATAAGGTGATTTTTTTTTAATTGGTATGTCTGATCAAGTGCAATAAAATGTTCAGGTAAAACTGCATAAAAAAGACTTTCGTCTTCCACTGCTAGACAAGTGACATGACAGCTACCCACTTAATAAAACATTTCTTACCATCTTAGGACACTTGGAAGTCAAGAAGTCTAAAATCACTAAGATATGGTAAAAATATATTATATTTATACTGGTTTTATTTTTGGGAACACCACAAACAGTACCAATGGCTGTTTTTTGTCATTCATCTTCCATGGCATTTGCTCATAAATCAAGGTTTAGCCACATACAGAACTCCGAGTGCATCAGTGCTGGATTATGAGTGTTACAACCTCATTTGAGACACTGATATCCATTCTGTAATCTTTGATACTCTCTTTCTCTTTTGGATTTCTAAAGGAACTCTGTTACTGTTTACTGATGAAG
Source organism: Cephalopterus ornatus (assembly GCA_013396775.1). Classification (NCBI taxonomy): domain Eukaryota; kingdom Metazoa; phylum Chordata; class Aves; order Passeriformes; family Cotingidae; genus Cephalopterus; species Cephalopterus ornatus. Next base: position 26,417 of record VZRE01008469.1, on the reverse strand, counting down.
TAAAATCATGGATTTGTGAAAGATGTGCAGGATTAGACAGTACAAAACAGACCTGCTCATCTGAATTCAGCCTTTCAAAACAGGCTAAATTCTACTTAAAATGCATCTAGGTGGTTTACATTTATTTGAAAGGTGCCTGCAAATAAGAGCTCTTAATCTGTGGCAGCTTTATGTACATTCTTTTTAAATTTCTAATGTGAAAATGCTGTTCATGAAGTGGAACTACATTACATGGGTGAAAAAACAGTCGAGAAATGAAAATTCTGCTTACCATCTTGTGTTTATTAATTTCCCAAGATATTCTGGAAACAGGAGACTCAGCAAAGCATTTTTTATCCTTGATGTGTTCACTAAGCTTCCTTCTTGCCGGTGCCTCTTTATGCCATGAAAACCTCGGCTATGAGCTGAATAGCTAACCAGAGGAAGCCAAGCAAAACGTGTATCAACTGTCTTTCCTTTGACAATGACACTTCTATTGACCTCTCTAGCCAGAAGACAAATTTTATTAAATTTTAGGGATGTAATTATAACAAGAGATTGTTTAGGAAATGGGTAATCTCTCTTTTTAGATATTTTTCAAAACTTGACTGGAAAAAATGCTGAGCTTCTAACTTGAAATTAGGCTTCTAGCTTGAAATGAGGTTTCGAACTTGAAATTCTTCAAGATTCTATGTTGACATTCTAAGTGGAAATTAGTCTTGCTTTTAGCAAGAAGTTGGATGCATGATCACCCAAAACCTCTTCTGACTAGACTTGTCAAAATTTTCCTCCTTTCAGTTGAAACTGGCCCAAAGATTTGGGAATAACTAGACGAGACCAGTGGATAATATGATCACACCTACTGTATTATCAACCTGGAACATACTAGTGCAAAAAAAGGTGACAGGATAAACCTATATCTGAAAAACAAATATACTATAAGCTGCGTGAAGTTGTGGCTAATTAATTTTCTTCAAGTATTTTACTTATTAGTGACAATACCTTCTGTCATAGCACTTCTGCCACCTAATCAATAACATATTGCAGCAAAGTAATATTCACAGCTAAGCAATCAAATATTAGGAGGTTCAATGAAAGACTTGCCACAGAGAAAAAAGAATCCTTGCAGTAGTTAGGAACACAGTGTCCTTTGATTTTCGGTTTCTCATTTCTGAACTCTAGATTTGCACTGCCAAATGCAAATTCTAAGATCAACTTTTGCTGGTAGCATGTTGTTTTCTACTAAAAAATTAGTTTCATGTAGAAGTCAAAGGGCGCTAAACTCAGCTGAAAAGTTAGCTGCAGAAATACAAAGTGCACAAGTTTGCAGTGAAGCAGCAAACAAGAAACAATCTTATATAAACACAGAAGTCATTCTTGTACATCAACTAGTGGGTGTGGCTGTTTCCACAAGATAACCAGAAAATACTGTATCGCTCCATGCTTGACTTCACACTCTTTGTTTTTGGAATTAATGTGTCTCAAGCGTAAGAAAATGGAGTACTGTTTCACTTAATCTGCACACAATTTTAGGTTTAATATCCAGTCTAAAACTCCGCTGGTTCAACTTGAAGTCGTTTCCTCTTGTCCTGTCCTTTGTTGCCTGGGAAAAGAGACTGATCCCTGTGTCTCTACAGCCTCATTTCAGGTAGTTGTAGAGAGTCACGAGGTCTCCCTTGAGCTTCCTGTGTTCCAGAGCCAGTCCCAACCCTGAGCCCTGACCAACCAGCTGGGTGTTTCTCCACTCACCACCACGTTGGGCCCAGCCATCCATCCAGCTTCTAACGCAGCAAAACCTGCCCCCATCCAAGCTGTGAGCAGCCAGTTTCTCCAGGAGAATGTTGTGGGAGACAGAGCTAAAGGATTTCATAAAATCCAGGTAGAAAATACTCAAAGCCCTTCCCTTGTCCGCAAGGTTGTCTCAGAAGGGGATCAGGTTGGTCGAACTGAACCTGCCTTTCATGAACACAGCTGGCTAAGCCTGGTACCCTGGCTGTCCGGAAAGCTGGCTTCATGACCTTCCCCAGCGCCAAGGTCAGGCTGACAGGCGTGTAGTTCCCCGAATCCTTCTTCACATCCTCTTGTAGATGGGAGAACTTCGAAGAATGTTCAAGTGATTAAGGCTCAGGAATTAACTTTGCAAAGTGTCCCAATCACATTGCAAACCTGTATCTCAGGGAAAGGCTTTTCATAACTTGTGACTAATACGAAGCAGTTCAGTGAACTGCAGTGAAGAAAGAGGTTGTTATCTCACTTTTGGGGTTGTTTTTTTCGCCTTCACTTTCCCTTTCCCTTCACCTGTTTTCCTTCTGATTTCAGGAAAGACTCCTAGGACTACGGGACAGCAAGAATTAGAGACATGATTTGTAGACTACAGACCTTCAAAAACAGGCACGAGCAATCCCAAAACTGAAAGAAATATACAGATGTGCATTTGCTGATTTACAAAATTATTTATGTCCAAACTTCCTACAGATGGAGCTGTAACGCAGTTTGTAAGGGCCTGATTTCTTTTACAGCAAGTAAAGGGATGGCATCTTCACAACTGGGCTTCCTGATTAGATGCCTTATGTTGTGCTTCTAATTTACTTGTCCTTTCCTGGAGTAAGTATTTTTCAGAAGAGGGTAGTTTAAAAGGTACAGCTTCTGCTAGGATGAGTTTTATGCAAAAAACCCTTCACATTTTTGAGATTAATGAGCTTCATTTTCTAACCACTTAATGCTAATAAATTTAGCTTGTTCCTTTTTTCAATCCTTTCTTCAACATGGCAGTTAATAGAGAAGAAGAAAATAATGAAGAACATATTTGAAGAAAACAGACAAAGACATGGGCTCAGTGTCATTGCTGTATCATTCTACTCTTGTTGCATGCTTTTCCCTGTTTTGCCTTTTCTGTTATCTGCCATACTGTGGACTTTAGGGATCAAAGCCATTTTCTCCATATGTGGGGTTACGTCAATAACATACTTAAGCCTTTGTTTTAGAAACAGGACAAATGGCTGCAATTTGATTTTTCACGGGGTCCTCCAGAGAGTTAAAGAGCCATCCTAAATTGCGTCTTGCAGACCTCTCAGATACTTTTTCCCAAAGCACTGATTTCTGATCTCGTATTGTGCCACTTACCTAGCAGACAGTAACTGGTCTGGCACCATGGACAGAGGCCCCCTGTGAAGTGGCTGGAGCTGTGGACAGTATACTCCTGACAAGTCTTAGTCGTGCGTGTAACTTCAGGATTTAAATTATCCAATTAGGTCAACAGAATTGGCTGCATTGGTAGATTTTGGGTGTGGATAATTCTTCACTCAAAACTGGACAAAACCAGCAATTCGTTTTCTATGAAATATCTGTAGTTTTGGGGGATTTTGGAATTGACAACTGGAGGTTGAAAGATTTGGCAGTTGTACTCTAGTCCACATTGTCTGAGAATAATAGCAAAGACCACGATGAATTGATGGCTTAATCGTGTAGCATGACACTGACAGGCTGCTCTTTGGTACTGGTCCTCTGCTCTCCAAAATACATTTTGTTCTTCCTGGATGTTCTCCATTGCTTCATCGAATAAATACATAAAGTTCTGGCCCTAGGAGAATACAATCCAGACACAATCCCCATGGCTTGTGGGGACTTTCATTTCTGTTTTCCTCACGAGAAATTGATTTGAGCTGGAAGATATTTTCTGTCCACAAGGACATTATATTTCAAACACAGCTTTTGGAGTTTCAGGGCTGCATTTTAATCAACCATTCTGACTGACTTGAAAAAAAGAGAATAAAGAGCGCTGTGTGGTGTGTATGTCTTAAAATTATGGTTATCATCCATTTCATGCTCAGGAGTTTGTCACACATTTACAGCTGCAGGCTCCTTGCTGACACACTGGAGTTTCTTAGTCATGTACGGCCTACATCAGCCACAGCTGCAAGACTGTAAAGTGGGTTCTAAAGATTAGGGAGAGATGATGTGCTCCTCAGCCCTGAAACAAGGCACTGCCTCCCAACACAGTGCCACATGTCGAACCTTTTTTCCTCTGAAGGTAGGCTCCTTTTGCTTAGTGTTGTCTTCTATTAGCCCGTAGCCTATTTTATTTTGTTAATCATATGCAAATACAAGCAGAAAATCCCCTGCCAGAGGCCCTAGAAGTCCATTTTTGGAGAATACTCATTTTACCTAAAACAAAAGGGCTGAATAGAGGAATGGAGAAAAGATTCTTATTGATCAAGAATATAGGCAAGGGGCCTCCAGAGTAGCAGGGGGAAAAATTTCTATCTGAATTTGTGATCTGTAGTGGTGGTAATGTTAGGCTGCAGTCCCTGAATTGTGTTTTATGGTAAATGTTTGTCTTACTGCAGAACACAATCTATTTGTGGCCAGTATCTATTTATCTGGCTCCCTTCAGAGAATGGAAATGCTCCTTGTCTGGTGAGGTAGGATTCCAGAGTGTCCCCAGTGACTAAAAGTAACAAAAGTGATTCTCAGTGGACCACATGTGAACCAGCTGGGTGCATGGGCCTGTTAAGTTCTGTGCTCGTGGATCTAAATAGAATAACACTCGGAAATATTATGCAACAGGGAAATTATTTACTTTTCAAAGCAAGCTCTTCAAGAAGTGAATCATAAAAGATGTGAATCCCAAGTGATCACTGATTGAGAAATTCAGCTGATAATTATGAGTTTCTACAATGATGACTTTGGAAAACTTCAAGTTCTAAGAAGAAAAAGCTTGTTTCATACCTTCCATTCCATACATCAAGACTTAAGCCAGTTTTTCTTTTGACCATACTAGCCCAGCACCAGCGAGCCTTCTCTGACAGATATTATAAAGATTAAGAACAAAAGACATTTTGATGGTAAAAGAAATCTTGAATTTTGCTTCTTGAAAGGTAGATTGTGTTGATAATGGTTCCTTTTCTATGTAAATGATACTAACATTTTAACCTCCAGTGACACGCTCCTAATGTAGAACTGAGTGCATTCTCAAAAAAGCCCCAAAAACCCAAAAATTGATCTCCCAGTTAAACTGAAAGCTGCCCTGAAAAAAAGGCTTATGATGCAACTGAGGTGTTGCTTTAAAGTTCCATGTATTTTGATTAAGGAATACTTTTTTTTAATGTTACAGAAATGCCTGAATATGATGAAGGAAACACTCTGCCTTTCCTTCCCCTGACCGCCTGAGGCACTGTCATGTATAATTTCAGAATTGTACATTCCCAGTTCACAGGAAGGCTACAAAATTTATATCTGAACACCTGTAGGAAACGCATAAACACCTGTAAGCTCCTATGACAGTAGAGGAGCCCGAGCAGGAGAGGACACTAAACGTGGTAACAGCAGAGCTGAAACATGAGGGGAAGGTTGCATGCAACTTCTGTGTGTTTTGTACAGTTTTTCTTGCTCTGGCTGGGGAAAAGGGCTGCAGCCTTCATCAGGATCCAGACACTGCTATGTCAGTCTCTTACAGGCACTACTTGCAGAGTTCACACTGTGTATAAGCCAGACAGAAGGTTGAGTGCTGTGAAAAAGCACACTGCCACAAAAGCAAAGTAGCTGTCAGAAGAGGGAGAAAGATGTGCTGTCCCAGATTCAGTCCCAAGGATTAATTATATCCCCCTTGCTGGTCTCTCTAAAACTTAACAGGTCCTTGGTGCCTGCAATCTACTGAAGAATGTGTTCACTCTTTAGCTATACCGACCTAAACTGGTTTCTAAGGTCATTTGTCCAATTTACCACAGTCTGACTCTTACCTTATCCAATTCTAACCACTGTAGCCTTTTGTGTCTCAACTTGCATTTTGTTCCCTATACTATTTTGGTATAACACCTCATGTCTGTGCATACAGGTCCCAGTATGGAGGGCTTGAAGCTGTACTGTGGTATGAAAACACAAAATTAAAAGCAGCCTGGGAAGATTTGATAATTGATAACATTTGTTATACAGTTCTTCAAGGCTTCCTCAGTAACTGAGGATGATTCTTATCTGAAGTTTGTTGGAAGTCCTAAGGCCATGTCCTACTCATCTCAGTTAGGCCTGTTTCTTTATCAGGCCCTAGACTAAAATTTATACACAGTTACTGCCTTGGCTATGTAAGTTTATAAAAATGTGCATTCAAGTGTTACAAATAAAGATTTGTTTTTGAGATTTAAAGTTCGGGTATACAGATTACTTCTGAATCAAACAACCCGTCTTTCATATTCTGTGCCACATAACCTCCAGAAGAATCCAACTCAACAGCCAAAAGAAATCACTCTACACTCGCTTGATATTTAACACCAACACCTAAGAGGGCAGCCTAGGTGTCGAGTGAGAGGAAATGGCAACACCTGTTTAGGTAGAGTGCATCGTCTGGTCTTATGTCTCTTTTCTGCTTCTTGTCAAGCAAGTTCTCAGTTTTGGTTTGAAAAGTCTGCTCCTTTTCCTTAATAAACAACTCCCACTTGTAAGGTGGAGTGCTGAAGCACAAGTGTAGGTTCAAGAAGAAAGCCTTCCTATCCTCAGTGAGTTACCATGGAGAGCATCCAAGAACAGAAAGGTAAGGAGAAAAGGTTTGGAAGCAGTCTGCCGATGGATCCATACCACATTAGTCCTGTAAAAGATACTGGACGACAAACAAAACATGAAAACGAGCAGAAAGGAAAAGTGGGAGCTAAAACCAAAAGCTTTACCTGGAACAGAAGGTACATGGAATGAAAGACGTAGAGTTTGCTCAGACATGAATGTTCCTTCAATTTTACTTTACTTTTAGTCTGATATAGAAATAAAAGGAAGATCTTTGTCCACCAGTAGGAACAAGCATATGAGGCCTTCAACTGCATTTGAGAATCAGCAGTGACACAATGCTGTGATCTGCAATGGAGCTGGCACAGCCAATTCATGGGAAGTCTTTCAGTAAGCAGCAAAACAAACAAACAAACAAGATCTATACAATGGAATGGGGGTTTTTTCCTGGTTTTTTGTTTGTTTTTTTTTTTTCCCCAACAGGCATACGAAGTTGAATATGGAATACTGACAACATGAAGCACTGCTTTGCATACTAAACATTGACAGTAAAACTTGAGCTGTTAGGGCAAATCGGCACAGTGGTGTCAGCAAATGCCAGCAAATGGATCCTACAGTGCAGTAGAACTGACACATGGGAAGTTAACTTTTTTTTTTTGCGTATAGATACAGCTTCCCAGACCACTTTTATGTGTTAGCTCCAATTCACGATAGGAATAGAAAGAGACTGTTACCTTTGCATCTACCCTCTGAACCCGTGCTCTTCCCTGTTGGAGCATTCCTGTCCGTATCTCAGCTAACACCACAATGACGGCCGTTTGGTCTAATTACTGCCACATGTCTATCTTTGTAACTTCCTTGGTGCAACAAAATGTTTGGAATGCCTATTCCTCCATCCCTTCTTTCATGTGCAATCAAGACACTTTAAGGCACTTTTAGAATTTATTCGCCTCAAAATGTGTGGAGCAGACCAGGTATGATTATGTGGTCTTCCTTTTAACCTCTGGTAGAGACACCTTTTTCTTGTAGAAAAAAAAACCCAGGTATCCCATCTTTATTTTTCTTGAATTAGGCATCCCAAAGTTCAGACAACTCCGGTGGGATTGTTTTTGGGTTTTTGTTGGGGTTTTTTTTTATTTGTTTGTTTTGTTTTGTTTTTTGTTTGACTTTTTTCTTTTTGCTTTGAGAATGGAAGGAAAACACATGGAGTTTTTTAATCTGCTACCGTGGTAGTAGAAGCACTGGCTGAGCGCCAGAACCAAAGGAAGAATGCTTCCTGTGGAAAGGTGGAGCTTGATAGGAGATGATTACTTATTTAGCTGCCAGAAACCAACTTAGGCTTGCCTGAACCTGGGCAGGATAAGGCATTTGTAGAGTCTATTAGCAGTGAAGACTCTAATACAAATCTGCCTCCAACAATGGTGAGAGGTTTTGGGGGTTTATGCTTATTTTGGACGCAGACTATCCAAGAAGGGACAGAGTTTTATATGAGCCTTCTAGAGACTTGGAGGCCAGATGTACAAGCTGAAAGGTCAGGAAGAAAAAAAGAAGTTCTCACAGTGACCTGCCAAGAGTTAGAGTACAGAAAAAACATTTGTAATCTTCAGTGTCATTTCAGTGCTGTGCATACCTATCCCAGATGTGGGTGAGTGACATTTAATGAGAAGGATCATCAGGATGATGATTTCATTTTTCTTTTCACTACATGGATCTAATAAACACAAAAGACATCTAGACCCTTGGGTACGGAAATATGCCTTGAAAAATTTGCGTGTTTTGCATATGCTGTGTGTGCATCCACATGCTTAAATGCACATTTGCAAAATTAAAAACTATGGATGATATTTTTCATCCAACCAAATGAGCAAAATACTCCTCTGTGAATATCAACACTAAAATCTTTCCCATCTATAAGAGCAGTATATTGGCAAGTAACAAGACAGTTGTTAAAAAATTCACAGAAGTAAAATTCTCCATTGTTAACTGAGTATACAGAGGAAATATTTATCCTTTATGTTGATCAAGAGCGATGACTTGTCCTGAGCTTTCAAGTTTAAGTTTTTTAAATATCTAATCATTATCAAGCACGATGTTTCAGTAATATTCCTAGTGCCTAATGCTGCGGTAGATTGTCAGTCCAATCCCCACCCTCATGACAAACCTTCTGCCACTCTTAGTAGGAATCTGATGTGAACTCTGTTTTCACCTACGTTGGTGAGTAATGCTACTGGATTGAATTTACCATTACCCTTGTTCTGTATGTTGTCACACAAAATCTAAAAGTCATTAGAAAACTTTTATTAGCAGTGGTGCCTTTTCCCTTGGGCAGGGAAATGGACAACTGACTCTCAGTTCTCAGTGCTGCAAGGAGGTTATGCTGCCTAAAAACCCCTTAGCTCTCCACAGAAGGAGCACAAAGGTTTTGGGAGTAACGGGCATTTGAAACAAGGCTGTGGGTTCAGAAATGTGAAGGTGATGCACTGGAACAGGCTGCCTAAAATGTGGTGCATGCCCCGTACCTTTAGGGCCAGGTTGGATGGAGCCCTGGGCAACCTGGGCTAGCAAAGGGTGAATGTTCCAGCCCCCCGTCTGTGACAGGGGCATTGGATCTGGGTGGTCTTTCCTCTAAGGCCCCTTCCAACTCAAACCATTCTATGATTCTATGCTCTGACAGAGCTGAGAACTGTGATTTGATTCGGTTTGTGTACAAAAATGGCAAGGATGTCAATCTTAGTCGTGTAGTTCAAGTAGGAAGTAAAGCCAAAAGCCTATCTAAAAAATGTAAATGCATGAGTAATGACATCTAAAAATAAGATACACATTGGGTGGTAATTCAGACTCCCAGCATGATGTCCTATGATTATTTTTACTGTTTATACAAAAATTAGTTGGCCATCTTAAACAAGTGTCAATATTGCCAGAAATATAAACCATTCCTAAGGAAAAATCTAAAAGATAAGTTCTATAAAAATATTAAAACTTGGTAAGAAACAAAGCTTATTAAGTACTTCATATAAAATCTAGTGTGCTTTTTAAACAGTAATGAAAATGCAAGTCATATTGTTAAACTAAAGTTATATATCCTTTTCCTGCGACTGGCCCTTGCTTCATTTACTTTGCTTTACTGAATAGATGTGAAAGACAGAAGAAAGACATGTCATAATGGCCATGCATATATGAAGTATGTGCATTTTAAAAGTTGAACCTTTATTTTAAGAGTTATGATCTAGGTTTTTAACAGGTAGAGGATAAACTGCTGTTTTGTTTCTCTGCTAAGGTGTGATAAGATAGTGAAATGAATGTTGATGTGTCCACAGGAGACAACATGAACTATCTAGTATTGCCAGGAACTCTGCAAATACGGTCATCTCAGCCCTGGCTACAGATTCCTGAGAAGGTAGAAGGAATAAGATGAATGGAGACTAAATTATTGTCCAGGATTCAAGTCATTCCTCTAGATACTGACCTAAATATCTGTTAACACCAAATGAGGCACTCAGGCCTCCCTTGGATGTCAACAAAGGATGCTTAGTTCCAAATTTTATGCCTACAGGAAAATTATCTGAGAATGTATCTTGGAATATATCATCTTTACTTCATTCAGTCTATCTGCCTCCAAAGGGAGGCAATTGTACTGATCTGCACTAGCACTGTGAACCTAAATTATTACCAGTTGAAATCTGTTTGTGGTCTGAAATATTTTGACATGAGATATTATTACTCTACTATTAGGTTTATGCAACCCAAATTTTTGACCTGGAAATCAATACTCAACTTGCTTTTGTTAACATGAAAGGTTTTCACACTTTTCTAAACTACTGGACAACGTATTCCCCTGTTGCTGACATGGGAGAGCTTATAATTGATGACAGTTCAAATTGCAAGGATTTAAATTAAATCTGACTTTGCTTTCTCCTGTAGTGAGGGGTTTTTGTATCACAGACAATGTAAAGGTCACAGTAGGTTTCCGTTGTTAGCAAAATATCTCCTTTGGTGTTAAACATTGTCCAGTGCCTCCAAAAAGAGAAAGTCAATGTTAACCTTAATTTCACACAAAAGAAACTTAGACATGTTTAAAAATCCCTGACACTGAACATCTAATTTCTGTGATTCTATTTTGAAGAGATTTTCCACATTGCAAAGTTAGATGGGGCTAGATCTATTCTATCGAATATTCAACATGCCATTAAAATATTCAAATATGATGTGAGAAATGCAAGACATCGGTTAACTGAGACCTGAATAGTAATATTCTAGGATGTGGTCTTACTTATAACATATAGATATCTTCTTGATTACTTAATTTTTGTATGATAAAAAACAGAAGGGGAAAGAAGGAATCCTGATAATGACCACAGAACCAGAAAATAAGGTGATTTAAGAAATACATTTGAGACCATTCCAAATCCAGGTTTAATTTCAGTCTCACCTTTATGTCCACCTTTTCATTAAGAACTCTTCCTTCTTGTTCTCTTGCGTGCAGACACATATGATTAAAAGAATTAGTGCATGTGATATCTTTTGTTTGTGACATCAATTCTTGCTTCTAATGCTGAGGAATTTTATCCTCCCCACCTTCTGATGCATGGGAAAGCTGCAGACCGCGGATTCGATATAAATAATGTCAGCATAGGGTCCTGTCCTAGTTACAGCACAGGTCCTGAGTACGCCAGGCTGCTGCAGGAACAGCAGAAGGAGTGGGTAGGGTTGTCCAGAAAGGGGGCATAACTGGGATACCCAACTGAGGTGGTGACTTAGAGCCTGCTGCCAGCAGAGCTCTCACGGAACAGCCACAGCCCCTCCACGGTGACAAACTGCCCCTCTGGCACAGCAGGGCTGGCTGATGCTAGGAAGTGCAAATTACATCTCCCTGTCTAAGTCCGAGCCTTCAATTGTAACTGAGTGATGGATACATTCCCTTTGTTTTTGTTTTGTTTTGCTGAATTCAGCTCTGATAAAAGCGATGGATTAATTGCACTTGGGAATTAAGTGCAATTCATAGGATCAGAGAATGATTTGGTTTGGAAAGGACCTTAAAGATCAGCCAGTTCCAGCCCCCTGCCGTGGGCAGGGACACCTTTCACTGAATCAGGTTGCTCAGAGCCCCATGCAACCTGGCCTTGAATGCTTCCAGGAATCCAAAATGTTTCAGCTAGGTCTAAGAATCACAACTCAGTAATAGCAGGAGAATCTTTCCCTCCTGCCTGCATCCAGATATCTGTACCACACCTTGACATGATATTTGTGTAATACAGCTGGGCAAAAGCCACGTGGTTTTGTCTGTTCTCTATAGGACAACCATTTCAGAACAGTCGGTCAGATGTTCACATGCAAATCTCTCTTGAAATGTCTCTTGCAGATTCACAGGGTTTTCTTGTTCTTAAAAAAAAAAAAAAGAGAGAGACATAAAAACCTCAGAAGGTTTACA
>VZRE01008469.1:0-14513 GCA_013396775.1 Cephalopterus ornatus | reverse complement strand
TTACAAATGGAAATTGAAATGACTGGTGAATATTGTTGAGGAATACATGTGTTTCAGGTAGCTGGGCTCCCCCAGCTGCAGTTTGAGATGCAGATTGAAACTCAGATGGAGCTCTGGGTGGGAGCCCGAGACAAGAGGCCATGAACAGCCAACCTTTGGGACAACAAAGGGCATGAAGAGAGGTGACACCAGCCTGGTGAGTGGACACTGAGAGACACAGCAGGGAACTGCCAACCTTTGGGATAACAAAGGAGATGAAGAGCGGTGACAGCAGCAAGGTGGATGGAGATAGAGAGGGGGAGAAGAGCCAAAAACTCAAGAGGAAAAGCAGGACTTGTGTGTGGCTTGGAGTGTGAGGTTACAAAACCGAGGGTTCCTTCGTTCGGGGTCCCTCCTCGGAGGCACCGGCTGGGGCTGTTTCTGTGCTACTGTGCTGTGAATAAATGACTTTATGGAATGAGACATGTGAGACCCTGCCATGGGACACCTGGGGTCAGACTGGCAAGGAAACCTGGTCTGACCGTGCGAGAGTGGGGTGTGCAGGGACTCAAGAGGGGCACCGCCAGGTCACGGGAGCCACCTGTGGCAGAGGGGCTTTGTTCCCAGAAGTGGTGGCAGTGTGACTGCCAGGGAGCCTGGGCAGTTTCCTTAACGATATATGCCCGTGTTTGTGAGACTTTACTTGACTTGAACTAATAGTTGAGAGAGGTGCATGGCAGAAAAATCCTCTCTACGGCCATGGGAAGTTTGAGTTGTGTTCCCCTGAAAACTTGAGGAGAGTCTAGAAGAGATCTGGTGGCCTCCTTCAAGGAATATGTCTGGAATATGAATGCATATGGCACGCAGGCAGGATGCTGCTTCCATTTTCTCATTACTGAGGATCATTAAAAGAAGCTGCCATATCTTAGTTGCCAGACTTTAACTCATTATTGTATCTTCTGGGGGCTTCTGTGCTGCACAAACTAAGCAGAGACGAAGAGTAAGGACATGCAAATGGGTAAACCAATATTTAGATGTTGCAGAGCGTCCTCTGGTCTGCCAGTACTACACTGTAGAGATAGCCTTTCATATCGGAATTCTTTAAATAGGAGAGCACCTTAACATGCTGGGATAAACAAGAGAACATCTACAAATTGTACCAGAGCTGATAAATAAAGTGATAGCTGTTCATATGTGTCCATTTTATTCCACGTGTGTGACAAGAAGAGCCAGCTTTGTGGAAGGCAGTGGGGTTCTTTGTCACAAAAAGTAATGGTTGCCACCAAGTCAAGGCTTTGTATAATACATAATTCTAGTTCAGCACACTGAGTTTAGATGAGAGACAAAGGATCAAATCTTTTATGACCAAACATTTCTGCTGATGCGTATTTTCCATCTTATCTGCACCATTCCTTTTTCTTTAAGCAAGTTGTTTTCGTTGGACTACGAGTAGCAAATTCCTACAATTTTATTGCCATGTGACATTGTTGTCATTGCTTTTAGCACAGGAAATGGTACATCTGTTAGTAGAGAGACCAAAAGTTACTCTCCCATGAGTCACGAAAAATCATCTGCCAAAACTAATTAAACTAATGCCAAATATGACAAGTCAGTTTAAGACCTCTAACAATTTATAGTACATGGATTTTGCGGGAAAAGGTAGAATATGGGGATGAATGAAGTGGGAGGTTAGGGTGGAGATCTGAAGTACAATGTCACAGAAGAGATAAAGGTCACTTACCCCATTTTTTTTTTTGCAACAATTCATCTACTTACGTTGAACTAGCCCAAAAACCATTCTCAGAGCCTTTCTTTTGTAGTTTTGTTCACTTACCATTAAGTTGCAGTTAACAGGAGAACTGTCCATACTGTTTGAACTTGAATTTAATATTTCTCCAGACATGAAATTTTAATTACTATTCTAGGATGAGAACTGGTTTAAAACAAAATTTAGTATATTCTTGTATGTAAAGTTTACTAGGATTTCATGAGACTCTCCTAAAGAGATATTTTGATTTTCTAAGGAAATTCAGAATGAAATACAGAGATCTTTTAAGTATTAAGCTAAAGAATACACTAAGAAGAGCAATGTAAGTTTTCATAATAAAGACTGCAGAACTGCTTTTTACCCATTACATGCAAAACCAAAATATTACATGTCTATCTGTGGCCTATGATTTCAACTTCAGAATTGCATATGTGCAATCCATCAAAAAAGGTGAAATATCAAGAATAATCAACCTGATTTTCCACAAGCAGTCATATATAATACTGAAAAGAATTACTTCTTTTGAATAAATAAGTAGTTTACTTACTGTACACACACAGTTTCTGAAATTACTATTTTTCATTTGTATAGCGAATATTAAAATACAGCTGTAAGGGTAGTGTAGAATTTTTTCATCTGGATGAAGCATTAAGTTTATTTTTTTATTCCTGAACACATTCTTGTATGATTGCAGCTTTTGGTCCATACCGTATTATGAAATCAATGAGGGACACGAGGAATAGGGATGAGTTATCTAGAGAAAAGACCAAGGCTGTATCACCCTTATTTTTTAGTATACAAAAGACATTCCAACAAAACTAGCTTGCATCATCTGCCACCCTGTCTTATATCAACAGAGTGTGGAGAATTGAGCCCTTGTTCTTATCTTACTGTCCATTTGTCTCCAATGTCTGTCTTAACTACCAAAGTTTCTGTTGCCAGTGCTATGAACTCTTCCCTTTCTCACTCTTCCGTGACAAATGTACTAATTTTAGCAATATTTTTATCTAGATTCAGCCCACTGGTCTAGCCCTAACCATCAGAAATCCCCTTACTAATAAGTATCTTGCTCCAATCTTGCACCATTCTATTGTCACGTCAGTGATTTATAACTCTCCATCTTTGTTCAGAATACCTTTTTGTCCTCAGCCTTCCCGTTCACACTGATATATCTGCTAAGTTAACTTGAGTGGGACCAAACAACTAGTATGAACTAGTTTCTTCCATCTTCCCAGATTAAAACCAGTGTAGCAGGTCTTACTAGTTTCAAACCTGAGAGTTTGTGCTTTCCATTAAAATGAGGATTTTGTGATATCCAAAGAAAAAATCATTATTATTTGCAAAAATTATTTTCAAAAAAATTATTTTCAAAAAAATTATTTTCAAGCTCTCATCACCATGGCTATGAGCTATTGATCTGTCTTCAACACTAATCATGACAAATTTCTGGCACAAGAATTTGGCATTTGCAGGTGTGTTTCTAATACCCTGAAAACATTAATATTGAGTTTTCTAATATTGAGGGGTTTTTTTCTCACCCTCTTGCAGATCTGTCCTGCACACAGATTTCCTGTTTATAAAGTGAACATCTTCTGATAATTTAGCATATTCAGTGTTCCTAAATTAATAGCTAATCCCATTATGTGGGAGGAAGTATGTCATGCTACTTTAATTAACTAAACTGAAACATCTATAGTCCAAAGTTCCCTGGCGTGGAAGTAATGATCAAACCCTCCATAATCTTTTTGGTGGTTCATAATTATTTTCCTCTGACAGAAACTCCTGGTCCTAGCACCTCCTGCTTGGTTTACTACAGCTGTCTTAACCAGGACTGAAGGACGACATTCATTTAAGAGGTACAGCAAGTTCAAAATATAAAACCTTTTCCATGCATGCAAACTACTTAGGAGCCTACAGTAGTAATGCTGTAGACATTTCTGGTCACATCCACAAGAAGTTTAACTGCATGAAGGGTAGAAATTCTGTATTGTCTGAGCAGTAGTTTCTGAAATTGTTCCTTTTTCTAACCTCATAACTTTATGATGCACTTATTCTTCATCCTTTTGTTCCCAAAGGTGTTCCAAGCTCACTGATTTTTAGGAACATGGGATATACATCAATCGTTAATTGAATTTCTCCTGAAAGAGGTAAGAGATAAGTTTGGCTTTTATAGCAGTGGGAATCTCCTGGATTTTACCTTTAAATAAATAAATAAATAAATAAAACCAATATAGGGAAAGAGAATAGGGAAGATAACTACAAATGCTGAAGCTCCAGTATGAACTGTTACAAAAATCGTACTTATTGGTCAAGATCAAAGATAAAAATCTACTGTAGTAAGAGACATAAAATTATTGAAATAAGGAAATTAAATATTTTAAGCATAAATAAAAGCATTTATACTCTCTATGGAGGTAGAGAATAAATGTCATTCTTGTCTGACACTGACAAGTTTTTGGTTTATGTTTTTTTTTTTTATAAACAGAAGATAACCACAAGATTTTCTTAGAATTCTGTGTAAGGTATAGACAGCAAAGTAACTTTAGAAGACTGTTTTATCAACCACATCACATTTACAGGTCTGTACAAAGTCAAAAGTCACAGCAGTCAGGGAAGGTCCCCAGTGACTGGAAAAATGGAAAAACAAATTGGAAACATCACGCCCGTTTTTAAAAAAGGAGAGCCCTGGGACTGTCATCCTTGCCTCTCTACCCAGAGGTACAGACAAGTGAAGCAGATCCTCCTGGAAATTTTGTGAAGCTGCATGGATGTCAGGTGAGAGGTTAGAGAGACAGGCAGTTTGGGTTCTCAAGGGGAAAATCATGCCTGACCGGTCTGGTGGTCTTCTAGAAACGGCATGACTACATTGGTGGATAAGGGAAAAGCAACTGATCCTATCTTGACTTCTTTAAAATATGCACAATACCCTTGTCACTAAATTGGAGGGATCTGGGTTTGATGGATGCACTACTTGGTGGCTAAGGAATTGGCTAGCCGCATCTGGAAAGTTGCAGTCAGTGGCTCCGTGTCGAAACTGAGATCACCAACAAGTGCTGTCCCTCGGAGGTAATTATTGGGCTTGATATCTTTATTTGTGATCTAGGCAGTGGAACTGAGTGCACCCTCAGCAAGCTGACAGTGACACCAATCTGTACGTGCACGAGGGAAGGGATGTCCTCCGGAGGGACTTGGATAGGCTTGGAGGTTGTGCCGAGGTAAAACCTTGTGAAGTTCAACAAGGCCAAGTGCAAGGCCCTGCCCGCTGGGTCAGGGCGATCCCTGCTATCGACACAGACCCAGGGAAGATGGACTGAAGGCAGCCCTGCGGAGAAGGATCTAGGACACCTGCGGATGAAAAATTACAGAGTGCTCTTGCAGCCCAGAAGGCCACCCGTGCCCTGGTGCGCACACGAACTGCGCGGCCAGCGGGGCAAGGCAGGGGACTGCGCCCTTCTGCTCCGCTCTGCCGAGACCCGCTCCGGGGTCTGCAGCCCGGGAGTCCCCTGATGAAGGAAAACATGGACGTGCTAGAGTGGGTCCGGAGCGAGACTGTCACAGGGCTGGAGCTGGGAAAGCTGGGGCTGTTCAGCCTGGACCAAAAAGGCCCCAGGGAGACCTTACCGCGGCCTTTCAATACGTAAAGGGGTTTATAAGAAAGACTGAGAGACCTGTAGGGATAGGACAAGGGGCAATGGTTTTACACTGGAAGAGGGTAGGTTTAGACTACACATAAGAAAGAAATTTTTCACTGTAAGGGTGGTGAGACAGGCTGCCCAGAGAAGCTGTGGCTGCCCCGTCCCTGGAAGTGTCCAAGACCAGGTTGGATGGGACTTTAAACAACCTGGGATACTGGGAGGTGTCCCTGCCCATGGCAGTGGGATTGGAACTAGATGATCTTTGAAGGTAGTTTTCAACCCAAACCATTCTGCGATTTTATGCTTCTAAATAGGAGTACAGCAAAACATAACAGTGTATGTGTTAAGGCCTTAGTTAAGATCGTAATGCCTTGCTACTAATTTTACACAATATTAGGCAGAAATCAATTGGCAATCCAAAAATTGGAGTAGTATTTGGTACATGATGATTTTTGTTGAGGAGAAAAACAGTACCTTGTGAAACGAAGGACCACCTGGATGACTTCGTAAATATATGAAAGGCCCTTTAGTAGTTTTGTCATAATCCTTTCAACAAAAGAATTATAAAATAAAGACTCAAATACAGATCAGGACTAAAGTCAGAGGAAAACCAAACCATTCCTTTGAAGAGCAAAACACTTCTGTTTGTAATTATTTGATAGCCATAAACTAGTATTTACTCATTATATCTAGATAAAACTGTTTACAATTTATGTACATTAATACTTCAAACGTATACTTCTTGTTACAAAACATAAAGAAATATGGGTAAAGCCTAGTCTGTTATATGTGCAAAACCAGACAAAGTTCACTGACTTCACTGGAGATTTTTGATGCTATATCTTAGATATGAAAGTAGGATTTGTCTCAATGTATTTTTTAGAGAAAAAAATGAAAACGATATTTTTGGAAGTTTGTGTATCACCCCTTTAGCTTTCTTTCAAATCAAAGCCTAATAAATTAAATACTGTAAAAATGCTAGAGTTAAAAGAAAAATTTGAATAGTTTTAAAAAGCAGAGACTGTTTTCTCACTATCAGCTTTAAAAAAAATCCCGAAAGAGCATGTTAAAGTGAATTAAATCTCCAGTGAATGCTGTTCTTTGTCGTAACAAGAAAACAAAAAAATTACAAAACAGTTACCAACTTTCAAAATAAGGTTATAATTTAGCAGAACAAAAACAAAGCTTTTGGTATTGTATTTGTTTATTTGCTTTGGCGCTAGCATAATTTTTCAATTGTGCTTCGAATACTCAGTTTTGCCCAATCTATATTTCTTGCTTATTTCGTTGGGTTTGTAAAACAAGAAATCTCTTGAAAACAGACTTTGGATGAAGTTTAATAGTAAATATAACTGTCTGTGAAAACCAGCTATCAGACAGACGTTAATCTGATCTATCTGCGGTTCTGTGTCATGCTTGAAAGACATACAGAAACACGGAAGTCCAGGGTTTTTTTGCTACAGTTACTCTGTTTTCTCTATTCCAGTGGTGTTTAAAGATTCTAAAGTCCTCTATTAGGAATCAAGCAACACTCAAAAGAAATAGAAAAGGTGTAGGACTTCTACAACTGTGGTGTTACTGTGTTCTGAAGAGAGAGGTTTAATTCTACATCTCGTTCCATAAAGATATTTTTTATTCACCGATGAAAAGACTGAAGTTCCTGAGACCCTTGTAAATAGACCTTTTGACTGAAGTTTTCCTTGAACTTTTTTCAGTTACGCTTAAATGTTAAAACTCTTGTGCTTTCCTTGGCAGGGATAACGAAGGGGTATAGATTCATAAATGGAAAAGAGAAGCTTACTGGGGTTTTCTTTGCAGTAGTGTGAGATCAGAGAAATCAGCCATACATCTAACAAGCTTATTAAACTCTACGGTACATCATGAGGAATTGTCCCTATAAATCCCTGAAATACTTAAATTTTACCTTGTCTCTGATGCTGTGGCTATGGAGAGAGAATCTTTAATGCTGCAGGAGACATCCAGGCTCCCAGCTGCCCCCCAGGAAAAGCATTTTCAAAGTACGATCATGTAGGCTGTGTCACCAGCTAGAGAGAAGAAAAAGCCACATACACTTTTTTTTAAAAGCTGCTTTCCCCGCACAGAATCTTTTTGTTTTTAACAATAGTCAAAGAAAATAAAATTTCAATTGAAAACAGAAGTCAGAAGCCTCCCTGCATTGACCAGCCAGAGGAGGGAAGGGAGAAAAAGGCATCCATTCTCCAAAGCTCCCCACCTCCATTTTCTAATCCAAGCTCAGCTACAGAAGAGCCAGTTTGCAGCCTCGCCCATGCACCTTTTTGTTCTTTGATGTGCTGCCAGCTGATGAGCTATTGCATAATTAGCCAAAGCTCTGGTGGGTCAGAAACCAGCAGTTCAGAAAAAGCAGAGGTGAGGAACCCCTAGACGGGATTGATTTGTGAGGAGTGAACAGGGCTGAAGGTCTGTGAGTTGTTTACTCAAGGAATATTTCAGGTTCTGCCTCGTTTGGTGACACATTTCTGAGGTAGTCTCTGGTGAGAGGTTTGAAACCCTACCATTATGCCTAGGTCTAAACAGTGCACTGCAAATGCACGTCTGTGTTTAAAGGAAGAAAAATCTAACTAATTCAAAAAAACTGTAGTCATCAGACACTAGGAATTTCCCACCAGAGACAGAAAAGGGGTTTAGAAAACCATTAAAGCCTTGGGAAGACGCAGACATGTTCTGAAAGTCTAGGATGAGAACAACTGGAAGCATGCAAAACAGAACAGAGGGAGCATGATGGTTATAATGAAAGTTACTGGTGTTTTTAAAACTAAATGTTTTGCACAGTAACCTGGCTGTCCATATAATGCTATAAAGTACCTTGTTAATGTGCTGGTATGTTAGTGTTAGAATTTGCCAAGAAAATCTGTCTGTATGTTTCATTGCTTAGGAACCCAATAGGGTATATTTTCCAAGGGCTTTATTTTAGCAGTGTAGTTGCAAGGACTTATCTGATACTAGGAATGTGGCACCTGAAAATATTTTTTGCTTCTGCTGTAAGCTTAGACCAGCATCACATAAAACATTCAGTAGGCACTTCCAGGAGAAAAAAATCGCAGTACTACTAAGGCATGTAGAACACTCACTGCAACATTTAATCACTCATTTCTGTACATCTACCTGTAAACTCGTGGAGAAAGGTATATACAGAGACAACACAGGAGAGCAAAAGCAGAACTGAGACGTGCCGGAGAGCTGGGATTGTTCAAGGAAGCAAGACTGCAAAAAATTTTGAGTTACGATTTTTTAGTGCACCAGACCTCTTTAAGCCCCATCGTGATGAAGATTTACTGAAATAAACCTGAATAATTTCAAAATAACTTTTCATTTTGCTTTGCCTGTAAGTCACAGTGAGGTAGATGTAAACATATCCAGCTGAAAATAAAACTTTGTTTATTCTAGTTCACGGCATCAATTAGATGATTCGTAGGAAGTCTTCTATAACCTTCAGTTCAGGAATAAAATGCTTCTCTGGTTTTTGTGGTGTTTGTTAAAGCAAATCTAATTTTGGAATCCTAAAGCGTTCTCATGTTTAATCATACTGTCTGAAAATAGTACACTAACACACCTGAACTGTAGCACGCAGCTGTTCAAACCCAAAACTTCAACCCAGAAACTAGAAGAAACGCAGTATTTTGAAACAGTTTCAAAATCAAAACATAAAGACTGTATAGAAAGCGTAAGTGAAAACACACTATGTTATGAGCCTGCAGACCTGAAAGTTGACCTGGCACTGAATTATGCAGCCCAGTTTCAAAAGCTGCCTTCACATGGAAACGCGAACCACCCTTCCTAGCCCAGCGTGCCTTTTGTTGTGTGTTGCACCTCAGATTTTACATACGTGCAAGCACTCCGAGAAAGCAAATATTTGAAAACCAAACCAGTTTAATTTTGAAGGACAATCAAAACAGGATTAATTAACACATAATGTTAAGTGTGCAGAAATGCAACAAAGCTCAAATAAGAGGTCATCGATTAAGATTAAAGAGGGCAGTGACAGGCATTTGACATCAAATGCCAGTATCGAATGTATCAGGAAGTCTGCTTCCCATGAAACAGGGATGCTGAGACAACTGATGACAAAAATTATTTTTCTCCTCGAATGATGATGTTGGGAAGTGCTGACCTGAATTGGGGCACCCCTCTTTATTCTGCACTGGGACGGAAACATTGAAAATGTATTTAAAACTGAACTACAGCTCATTATACAGTGACCTCACACAGAGACGTTTTGTTTAGGATCAGAGACAAAGTGAGCATGCCAGACAGGCAGCATAAACTGCCTGCTTCTTCTGCCTCAGTGTCTGAAAGACTACTGAGTCTCCTCTGGCTGCAGCTGAGACACAGTCACATCTCAAGTGTGTGGAACCCATCAGTGTTAGTGAATATTCCACAGAAGAGCCTGCTAGGTTCAGACATGCTATGCTCAGTTTATTCCTGAGGTCACATTAATATAAAAAATGCTCACTAAAGATTTATTTCAAAATGCTCCTTCCATCTTGCCCTCTCTCCTCCTTTCCCTTCTCTTATCCCAATTTTTTGGCATTGGCTAATGGGAAGAACAAGAGAGAGGAACTGCAAGGAGTATGGTTCATGGGCTGTATTCATAAACACGGGAACACTTCATAAAAGATCAGTGCTTTTCAAATCTTACTGCAGAACAGATTACTATCTGACCTTCTATTCCTCCAAAAGGTGATCTCTTGGGAGAGGGGAAGTTCTTATTAACAGATGCTAAATGTATGACTTCACGTTTTCATACCGTTGAGCTCATCCCATGGCTCCCATCCTCAGACTTGCCTAATTCTTGCATCATGTTCTGGTTCTTTTCTAGGTGATTGACACCCTACTTCTCTCCCTAGGACAGCAGTAAATGCTTTTACCTGTACAACTATTAGTGATCTTGTAATCAACTAAAATAAAATATTGATTTTATCCTTAGAATAGATTTCCAGAAAGAATTCCTTTCCACTGAATGGTTTTATTTTAGTCCAGAACATCCCCCTTCAGTATAATTCATTGTGTTCTCCTATTTAGTTAGTGTTTTCTACATCTTCCAATTCTTATGCTAATCATATATCATTTAATTTCTGATATAAATGCCTTCTTGAATCTGTATGAATTAAATCTACCACCTTTTGTACTTCAGAAATAATGCTTTTCTTATTAAAAGCTAAAGATTGAGTTAATGTGGTATGGACTAAGTCTCTCTAAGTATTAAGTAATGCTTGTTGAGCTGGACAGTTCTAAATGCAAACAACTGGGTCTGCTTGCTAGTTTCCAAAGCCTCTGTATTCTGCAAGTGCTTGTGTGTAGATTGAACTATAAAAGTGGTCTCACAGATGACAGGGCTACTCAAGGGGGATGCTTTTGGTGAAAATTAAGTATAAGTTCTTGCTAGTGTCAGGACCAAAATCATGCGGGTGAAACTTCAATATTTAGCCACTGACCCTGGGAAAAAAAATAAATAAAAGCACATAGAAAAAAACTGCTAAAATGAACAGATATGAGTCTGTTTAAAGGGCAAGTGAGAACAGAAGAGGCCTATAGAATAATTCTAAGTGTTAAAAGTGACATAGATCTAGGTTTGGCTCGGGCTTTCTAGGTTTTTAAAATACAGATTTTGGTATGTAGTATGGTGAACAGGGTGCCCTTCTCCCCCCGGTTCCCCTAAAAGTTGAACCAGAATGCTCACTTCAACTGGAATTCCTACCTTATTACATGTCTCTTCTAGCTGGAGGAGTTAAGCTGTTCATTTAAATAAATGCATTCTGGGGTGGGTTGACCCCATCCAGCAGCTAAACTAAGCTTTGGTTAGTTTGGGTCAACTGACGAGATTCCACCCCATCCTCACTTCTTGCCCGCCCTTGGTCTATTGCTGGGATGAGAAAGATTTAAAAAGAGAAAGCCTTGATGCTGTTCCAGCACTGCTCAGCAACCACAGAAACACTGGTGTCTTAGCAAGGGGTTTAGCCACAAATCCAAAACGTGACACCTGCAAACTTCACCCTGCCCAGAACCGGTGCATGTTCCTAACCACAGAAGCTTCCCTGCTCTGAGTAAGTGCAGTAAAAATAATGCCAGGAAGGGAAGGTGATAGCACAGGAAGAAGCTTGCACTTCATTTTGCTATGTGCTTTCCTGAACTCCTAACCCACTTTCACTTAGTGGGAACTCAGTTGTTTCCTCAAGTGCCTAACTACAGGTGTTGCTGAACTTTTCATGCAACCCCTTTCCAAAAATTCGGTTGAAGTTCCTTAGCCCCATTTTAAAAATAAAATATCCTAGGCTTCCTGCAGTGTGAAACAGTGTATAGTTCAGTATGAATTCCTGAGCTACTTCAGAGTTGCCTGGCTGATCAACATAGTGTGGCTCAGCACCGTGCAGGTTGCTTTGCAGGAGCAAACTCTTGAGCTTGCCAGCTCAAGTTGCCAGAGCAATACAGCGCAGGCAATGTGCCGAGACTCCCATCACAATAACTTTCCTGAAGCAAAATCCAGTGCAGTTAGAATACTGCCTGTCAGAAAACAGTGGTGGGTGACTGTTATGCCCCTGGTTTTTTGTAAATCGTTGTTTTCAGTGGAGAAATCAGAACGATTTCCTCTTCCTTGCTTGTGCTATCTAACTACCACTGGATAAGCAATCAGTCAAGACTACTAACATACGAAAAAGCAAAATAATTTGAGCATTTAATTCAATTAGTTTTAATAAAAATAAGCCTGGGAACGGTCAGAGGTCTACCACTCACTCCTAGCTAGGGAATTCAGAGGTCCTGGTGAGCCTGCTGGGTACCAGGCTCCTTGTGCTACGCTGTTGGCTCAGAAAGTGGCACTTTCGTCTCAGCTGACGTCATATGAATACATAGATATAACAAAGGAGCATGAAAAGATGAGAGAAGAGAAAAAGCTTGAATATAAGAATGTTAATAGATATGATTCAGTAGCAGTTCTTGCCTGCAAGTGTGACCCTTGCATACACTTGAAGCTGTTCAAAAAATTCGTAGAGTGAATTCCACAAGGAGAGAAAACTGACAGGTTGGATCACTCACCAACAATGAAATACAGGGTGGACTACAGCTGCTGATTAAAAGTACATGAGATGCTACACAGCCTTTTGGTCAGGGTGGAAAGAATGCAGTAACAATTTGAAAGCACAGAGGAAAGGACAGACTATAATTACTCATTGAAAGCAGTAAAATGGGCCTGGTGCCCCACGTCTTGCACAAAGCAGTACAAACCCTTAACTAAAGCTTTTGATTATTTGTTTTTAACTTGACGGCAAAGAGCTGAGCAATATAACCTTGAGGTAGTAGCTGCAACTCAGTGGTTGCAGATGGAGGATTAATGATTTCTCTGCCGTTTCAGTTCCAGTCTGGTGACAACACAAATGTAGGCTGTGCTGCAGGGAGAAATCTGCTGCCCACACTACACTGGCAGGTGTAGCATATTACGCGCATTAAACTGTATTTTTATTATGCTGTATTTTACAACTGCAGCTACTACTCAGCTGTAATGGAGTATAACAGATTACAAACCTGTAGTATCTAAACACAAGCAAGTGTTACCTGCTCAGTCACCAGCACCACTTCTATCCAGTACTTTTTGCATGGCTGGATGACAGAAAGCATCTAATATTTTTCTCCCCAGATGGGTTGTACTTTGTTGCAAGATACAAATACACCTATAGGCAAGCTCTGTGTGGAAAACCACTAAACAGGAGTGCCTGTAACACCAAAGTTTTGTCTCTGGCTCCTCATTGTGCCATTTTCTATAATCAAAACTTATGACATCATTAATGTCTTACTTCACCCTTGTCAGCCAGGAAGCAGAACTATTTTGTGGGACGCCTACAGTAAATGTAACAACAATATTTCTAGTAATTTTGAAAAATGGGATAAAAAAATTAAAAATAGGCATTTTAGGGTTCTGAAGTAATTGAGAATTGATAGCTTCACATCACATTAACTCACCTTAAATATAAAGAGAGTTCTTTTTGAACATGGTAGTTAAGCTTGTATATGATACTATGGCAAAATATTTCAAATCAAAATTAAGTAAGTTTGATGGGGCAGTGTCCAGAGGAGACTGCAGGTTAATCTGATAGATTATTCTTTATTTTCGTTTCCTTTCCATGAGATTATATTTTTCCAACCAAATACACAAATGAAGTTCCAAGGGACGTATTTACCTCTGTCTTTTGAAAATGCTGAGTTACTTGTTTGGTGTACTTTCAGAAATAAAAGGATTTAGAACTGAAGCTAAGTGCAATAAAGTTTCAGATGACAACTCCACTATGTCAGTTGTATTTTCATTTATTACATTGTTTACAGCAACGACAGGGAAGTAACTACCTAGGCGCCTTCCATCACAGTTTTCTAAACAGTAAGGGATATTTCACTTGCCAAAGACAAGATAAAAAAAATATTTTGTCCCAGCCTGCTTCTTGGTATGCTGGTGTTCTTCTCACAGGCATGCTTCCTTGATTCTCTATGGTAAAATTTTCTTGATCTTTGTAAGTGGAAAGCAATTGTCTGAAATAAAGGTGCTAAGTGTCGTCAGCCTGAAGATACACAAACATAGGCCAATTTCAATGTAGATGGATAAGTAAAAAAATTAAGAAAAAAAGGGGAAGCTAGGTGTCCATTGAGGTCAACAGGGAAAGGACCTAAGTTTCTACCAAAAGGACTGATGCAATTTTGTCTTCAGGTGTTGTGATCCACTGCATATTTGAATTGTGTCTGGAGGCAGAAGTACTGCTACCAGTTTCCTAGATGGCTGTCCATCCTCACATTTTCTAACTCTTTTTTCCTCACTCACAGAAGTTAAAGGTGTGTGCAGAGTTTGACGTTGTAGTAAAATACAGTGGACACCCAGCTGTGGAAGGAGGAAGAACTTGTGGTTCCTAGCCATGTGCTTAATCATTGCAAAGCAGCTTTGAGGTGGGAAACATAAATACATTAAAAGAATCTGAGCAATCTGGCTTCCTAAACTGGAAGCAGTGTAGGCTAATGGAAAGCCATTAGACCAGCAAGATTCTGAAATCCTTGTGAAAGTCATTTATCTTCCATCTACAACAATTCCCTGCTATAGCAGAAGAACTTCTACCTGA
>VZRE01008461.1:0-11253 GCA_013396775.1 Cephalopterus ornatus | reverse complement strand
TATATATAATATATAATATATATATATTTCTGTGTGAAACAGACCATGGTATTTTTCATGCTGAAGGTTATTATTATGATTGAATCTTGAGAGCTAACAGATAGTTTTCCAGATTTTTGACTAGAGCTTCTAAACTCCTATAAAGTGGGTGGAGAGAGGCATAGTTAGAGAAAATTACATGTAGTTTAGAGCAGTAGGCTCCTAGATTAGGTTGCTCTGTAAGTCCTTCTCTCAGTGTCCAAATGGTGATCAGAGTAGTATTTTCTTAACAAACTACTTGAGATCTAGGGGTCAGAGGAAATGTGGGTGAACTTGCATTTTATTTTCATGGCTTTTTTCAGGAATGACTCACTCCTATAAGATCATAACTTCCTAAACAGGACGTACAGGACTGTTCAATATTGTGCCAGTAATATTTATAAACATTTTCCCTGAGTGATGCTCATCTAACTGCAAACCTCAAAAAGTGGCATAACTTCTGTGAACAGAAGCTGCTATTGAATGTGATGGGTATCAAATCCTAGTTCCACTTCTAGGAAGCCTCTGCAGGATAATAGTTGCAGAGAAGATGAATGTTCCAAATTGCATTCCTCCTTTTCTGTAAATACATAGTAGATAAGAGATACAGAACAACTGTGAAATCAGTTGGCTTCCCTAATTTGAATTCTCTGCTATACAGTTACATGGAGATTTGAGAAATGTATGCATGGTAAGTTGTAGGGTCATTTCTTCTCCTATTTCAGGCTTGCAGCTCTTACTAAATAAGATGTCAAGCACCTGCTGTTTTCTCCTCATCTCTATTACAACATTATTTTACATTCTGGGACATCTCTCTAAAGGTATTCAGAAATGAATATATCATAATTATCTTATCATAGATAGTGACAGTCTTAAGGAAAGGGGAAGTAAGTCAAACAGAACAAATCACAAATTGGCAAGGAAAACAAAAAAAAAAAAAAACCAAAAAAACACAAAAACTTCCTAAAGTTCCCAAATACAGTGGCTTGGCTGGTCCCTGGCAGAGGAAGCTCAGCAGGACCTTGCATTCCAATTTCATTTAATCACTGCTGCTGCTGTTGTTCTGCAGCGCAAAACTGGCTTTTGAACCAATTGCAAAACATCACAAATAGATTTCTGACACATGGAGGTCTGTACAGATGTCACCAGAGAATATTCTGTGAAGGAAATGAATTACATGTGTTTTAATTTGAAGTCTTCCCCTCTCATGGACAGCTTTGCATTGCTGCCATAGTCAGATGGGAAACTCAGTGCTTTCCCATGGTTTTGCAGCAGCGCCTGTTCTGTATCAGTCACTAGCAAATGTGAAATTCAGCAGGCAGAAGCAGTAAAACATTTTAGCATATGGTTTGCATCTGTGATGGAGATGACAATGAGCTGCACAGTGGAATCTTTGAATAAGCAATTCTGTGCCTGTCTTTTAGTGATGTTGTAATGGTGGACTTACAAAACCTATGACCACCAATCAGACTGAAATCTGTCCCTCTACACCAAACACGATGCCATCTACTACAGAGCCTAGTGATTCCTTATTCCCATTAAAAGAGTGGTCTGCTGGGCATTATTGAAGCTACTACTGTTGAACAGAGTGCAGTAAGTATGTTTAGTATGCTTTATCCTTAAGGTTTATCATCATGAGTAAACACTGAAATTATTACCCTCCCCAGTCACATGATATTTTGAATATTTTATTTTGAAAGATTATTTTCCCCTTGTGATGTATATAGTGTTGTTTCTTCCACCTATCCAGGCAAGACACAGCATGAGTGAGAAAAGACTTTCTG
Organism: Cephalopterus ornatus; assembly: GCA_013396775.1. NCBI lineage: Eukaryota > Metazoa > Chordata > Aves > Passeriformes > Cotingidae > Cephalopterus > Cephalopterus ornatus. Next base: position 9,451 of record VZRE01008461.1, on the reverse strand, counting down.
AGAATTACTTTTGGAAAAAAATATTGGAGTTTAAACAGAGGCCTTTGTTTTGTTTTGCTGTTTTAATTTTTCACTGCTGTGGAATTTGGAACTGAAAAGTGACAGAACTGAACCTTCATCTCCTGGCAGCTAGTCCTACGCCCTATTAAGAATTCCTTTATCCCCTAGTTATTTCACAATTGGAACTGAACACTTCAGAGGGAGGGAAGAAGACTTGGAAATGTAGGGAAACTCCCCCTCTCAGACTTTCAAGATTTCCACTTAAAGGATAATTGTTTTAAACTCATATGGTGAAATTCCCTTGATTTCAGTAGAGTTTCATCATTGCACAGCTGGAGTAAACAGAACTATTACAGATAGATAAGCTGTCACTATTCTCTGCACCAATCTTGGCATCTTTGCTGGAAATCAGCAAAAAGAGTCACCAGTCAATGATCCATGCATTTAAAGAAGCATTTACTGGAAGCGACAGTGCATAGAGCTGCATAACTGCCTTCAAAGGAATATTCAAGATAACTTGTATAAATTAACCTTGCTGAGACAACTGCTCTAAAATGTTGAAGCAATGCAAAAGAAGACCTAGATATCCTATGTGCAAGCAATACCATGTGCAAGCATCAACTTTAGTTTGGAAATGTTGCTTAGGATGATTATTATGCTGGAAACATATGAGAAGATTCTAGGAAACAATAATTTAATAAAATAATGAATTATATTTTCTACTTCAGTATAAACTGAGTTCTTAGAAGTTCGGGTAAAACATTAAAGGACCAAAATTTATTACTTAGATTTAGACAATAGAAAACTTACTACGTTCCCAACTGGAAAGCAATGGTTGTTGTGAAGCATGAAGGACAACTTCCTTTAAATAATTCTTGCCTTTCATAAGGAAAAATGGAAGAACAGACATTGAGGGAGCAGTGGTTGCTGTACCACTTAAGCATGGAAGAAACTTTATATTTGTAAATATGAAGCCCAAGAAAATCGGAATTATGAAAGAGAAATTTCAACTTTGGGAGCATAGCCTCAGCCCAGGTTGAATCCAGAGTTTTGTGAAATGATGTTATGGGGCATGTAGGACAATATCAAATATGGTTAAACCTCACTCTGTTCCATCACCCTCAAAAAATGACTTTTTTTGAGAGACTCATTCTATTCTAGGCAAATAGTGGAAAACTAATCCAATCAGGACATTTCTTTTGTTTTTTGGACCACCTGGAACTATATTATCCGTTAGCAATGAAGGAGGAAAACTGGTAATGTTCCTTCCTTGTGGGCTTGATTAATGATAAATGTGAAGCTGAAGAAGAGTAAATTGCTGAAAGGGGGATAAGATGCTGAAGATCCATCCGCCTGTGTGACATCTATTTTTTTAAAACTAATTGCTAAGATGGGACTTGATTCTTGTCTAACTGCCTGCTTGTCAGCATAAAGTTCAGAGAATCGGGCTGAAGTAGGACATTTACTAGTCTGGATTTAGGCTGGAGTACTGATACCAGCATCTGTGGTTGAATTGTCAGTAAACCTAATGATATTAGTTTTGTGTTGTAGGAAGCATATGTATATATACTGCTGCTATTTCCTTGTCTGAATTAAGGCAGCAGCTAAGCTGAGTGTACTTATGGTTTTGGTCAGGGAAAGAAATTGTCCTTTAAATCACTCTGATTATTGTGCACTAAGAAGTAAATTCTAAATAAATTTCTTGTTTTAGATGATGCTGATTTTGAAAATCCTGTGAAATCTGATGGAAGACATGGAAGACCAATTCCTTATTCTTTTAATTTTATGGGCACTGTCCCTCAAGGCTAGGTCTCAACAACAGGCAAAGTAAGTTAATTCAGAATCACTAAGAACAGCTATTTTTCCCATGTTCATTTCAAAACCTGGGGTTTAGTACTTTTTTATTTGTATCATAATTCTTACAGGCAAAGACCTCAGTAAAAATTTCTTAAGAAACCACAAACAAATTACAAACAATGTGTCCTGTCAAAACTTTTGCAAGGTGGGAAGGAATGCACAAATATAAGAGACAGAACACATGAGAGAAAGGCCAACAGTTGTGGGCTAATAGTAGTCAAGTAAGCGGCTACCTAAATAACATGACAGATTTGGCATTTCTAGGCATTTCTGCCTACTTAACTACCACTAAACTAGTATCAAATGTCATCTGTTTTGCTAGTAATTATTTCATATATTCTATCCTGTATATAATTTTCATCAGACAATGCAACAGGTCTTTTCATATTCTAAGTGTTGTTAACATGGTTTGGTTTTGCTCCACAGATGACTGATGAAATCAACAAGAATTATTCTGCTGACTGCTGAAATTCAGACCAGACTCTGAATGGATAAAGCTATCTTTGGGGAAAAAAAAATCAGTATGTAAAAACTACTTCAGTATTTGAAAAGCCTTCAGCTTCTAATATAAAAAGTCTGGCCTTACATTAAGAGTAGATGAATAGAGCTTAATATGTAAAAATGTGATTTTTCTGATATAGTGCTAATCAAAACCTAAAGCTTTTGGAACATCTCTTTCAATTTAAGTTGTTATCTGATGTCACATGTAGGATTTTAGGCAGTATGGTTTGAGAACGGCTGAATTGTCATTGGCAAAGATTTCCCTGGAAAGACTAGTAGGTATGGGGCAAAATGAACCAGCTACTACAACTGAAAATGTGTAAATAAACAGAGATCTGTATGGAGGAAGGAGAAGCATTGCTGGGGAAGATGAGTGTTAATACATGGCAGTTTGAGGTATTTTTCCCTCTGAAGCCTAGATGAATGGAGGGGTGTCAGAGTTTAGGAAGGATATTCTTCAGTTTAGTAGTCCCGCTAAAACCACACCAGCACTCATTCCCCCTCCCACTCCAATTAGAAGCACAAAAGGCAACGATCACGGGTTGAGATAAGAGCAATTTACTGGAAATAGCAATGAGATAAGGAAACAAACAGTAACAACAACAATATTAATAACAAAAGTCATAAGACAAATTATTTACATGGAAAACCCATCATAATACTGACTGCTTCTGCTCTGCCACTCTATCTCCCAACGGGAAGGAACGACTTTCCCCTTGGAAGTGAGAATCCTTTACTCCCATCCCAGCAATGACATAGAATTGGCCACTCCTTGTCAGACACTCCCCCTGCTGGCTACTGAAAAAATTGTATTTTTTGTATATAATACAAAAATACAGTATATAATACAAAAATACAGTATATAATACTGTATTGGCCAGAACTGGATGAGCAGAATAACTGCTCTCTGCTTTACTACTTCAAATTGTGTACTAACTATATATCAGAAAGCAGGAGTAGAATTCCTGTCTGTATTTTGCCCTCAAATTCCCATAATTACCTTTCTTGTAAAACAGATCTTACAACATGCTTGAAAGAGGGATGGATCTCTCCTGTAAATAGTCCATAAAGGACTATGTTAGTAAAAACACTTCTGTCTTTTGAAGTATTGGATGATTATTCAGTGATCTTATTTTTGAAACAAGGGATGTCTAGTATACACATAATTCTACCTTTAAATGTTATTTTCTCAGATTTTACTGCAATCCATTTTAAAGCTGTAAATACAATTTCTTTCTGTGCTAACAGATTTTTGCTCTCTGAACTATGTTTTAATGTATTTCTCAAGGAAGTAATTGGCATCTCAGGACAGAGTCGTAAGGACACAACTATGAATGATCTTGCATATTTAAGACTCCCAATAAAATTGCTGGAATATCTGCATATTGAGAACTAAGACCATGCTGTGTATATTTGTAGGAAATAGCAGAGAGATTTTTGTCTGCCTGCACACAAACAGGTAGATAGCAGTTTCATAACAGTGTTTCTCATCACAGCTTGCTTATTGGAAACCTTCCTCTAGAAAGAATTCACCTTGCATTTTATCCTTTACACTCATAGTAATGAATGCATGGCACAGTGGCCAGAAAAAAATAAATTAGTATATATGAAATTATTGGGTACTGCATAAATGTCTTAAATGTGTAATTAAAGCCTGCTGCATTTAGAACAAAGAAGATGACTGGGAATATAAACACCAGAGAAACCTGTTGCTTTGATATCTCCAAACTAATACAGGCTTCATGATATCCCTAAACATTTGTACATGCAGAAAACTACACTTTTGCCATAGTCCCTGTTTCCTTGGTGAGATAATTTATCATTGGTCTAGTAATGAATAGTTTAAGAGAAAACCTTTGTCCCCCCATCTTTTGCTTAGAAAATTCTGTGATTTTTGCATTCAGCTGTGTGTACTTCCATATCAGAAAGCTTGCAGTTTATTTCTTTCATTATACCATGTTACAATAGAGGCTTAAAAAAACCCCTGTGAGCAAGTGCTTGCTTCCCATGGAATAACCATTCCTATATGTATGCTCTTTGCCTCCACAGGGGCTTAGAAGAGCTGCCAAGAAACTGTTTTCAAAATGTCCTGCCTTTCCATTACCAAATTTCAGCCTGGCAATCTGGAGAGGACTAATAGCCAGCTGCAGTTAGCCAGCCAGTCCCATTAGGGGCTAACTGTAGCCACCAGCAGCCACAGTGTTGAATCCAGAGGTCAGCAGGCAGCCTGGGATGAAGAAAGATGTTTTTCATTGGGGCTAGGAGGGACAACTGGAAAACACAGTCACCCAGGGATCTCCTGCCCTTGCTGGGCTTACTGCTGGGCTGATGGCAGAGCTGATAGGATGGGATGGGAGATGAACCTACTTGCCAGCCCTGCATCTATCCATCCTAACTGCAGAGGTGGCCTTTTTACATTTGGGTCCCTTTCAACTCCGGATATTCTGTGAAACCTGTGAAAGCTTGCTGTTGTCATTTGAATAAAACTTGTCTTCTACTTTCAGAGCTCCTCTCACTTCTAGTCTTGGGAAGGCTGACCCATGACTGCCCCCAGCTCCCTCACACCTGCCTCCTGCCACTGCGGAGCCCTGTGCTGTCCATCCTGCTGGCTCCTTACAACAGTGATGTCCTCAGGGTTCCCTTGTGCAGAATCGAATCCTGTAAGAACAATGCCATGACAAGCAGCGTTAAAAACAGGCATGCTAAGAAGTAATTTTTAAATTAAAAACAACAAGGAATGATGACAATATGGAATTACAGAAGGGGAAAAAGAATGCTGCTCCAGAGGTTTTCATTCGCAGCAGAGGTGCTGCTACTGTTGCAAGTGGGTCAGCATCTTCACAGCACTCTGTGTGCCTGTGTCACTGGTCTTCATGTCAGGCTTTGGTTACCTCCTGTTAGGAGTGTAGCTCCCACTGCTACTAGAATCCATTTTTTACTGAGTTGCATGAGAATGGGGTCATGCCATACTGTACTTTGAGAAAATTTTTCCTGACTCTCTCCTAGGATTTGTTTTACATGGTGATAGATGGCATTGACATGTGCCTATAAATGCTGTGTCTTACTGAGATGCAAATAATCTTGTAGTTTTTAAAAATTATTTTCCTTTGACTTTGATTATTCTACTGATTATTCCTTAAACTTCACAATTTTACTTCCAATGTCCAATGTTGATTCAAGTGGATATGTTCCCCCTCCCCCCACCCCCCTGATGACTTCCATTCATGTATCTTAAACATGACTCCTAATATCTTCAGTGAATGAAATGTATGTACTTCTTGGAGCAGAATTAGAGATTATCCTTTAACATAAAATATCTGTTAGTCAAAGGCAATTGTATTCAATACATTTTTGGTACCAAGCTACAGCAGGACCATGACACTTATGAGTTGCCGATGTTATTTGGAAGGCTCGTAGCATCTATTTTCAAAATGCTTCTGACACAGCTCGTGGGAGAGGAGGGCAGGTCCACTCCGGGGTAAAGCTGTTGCAGTTCCGCGGCTAGCTGCGTCACGCACTATAGACCCCAGGGCTGGCGGTGCAAGGCGAAAGGAGTCACACAAGCACCCACACCACTGGGAGTCGAACAGGAGTGAACTTTATTAACATGGAGGCAGCCGCTTTTATAGGGACTGCCATGGAAGGGTGCAGAACAGAGGAGGGGTCTTCCAAATATGGGATTAAGAGGAGGGGGACATGACCATATTGGGAAAATAGGAGTGAGGGGAGGGTTTCACATATAACCAGGGAGGAGCAGGATAACATAGGGGAACATAACACCTGAGAATAACATTCAACAAATCCTTTAAAGAGAACTCTAAAGGCTATTTTTAAATTGGTTGTACAATTCGATCTCTTTATCTTCGTAGTGGTCCTCCACATGCTTCCTTATTGTTTTATTTTTTACTAGAGGTAATTCAGTTTTTGAAAAATCCTTGAGTATCTGATGGGATATGTTTTGGGCTGTTTTTTTTTTAAGTGTTAAGTGTTTTAGTTGCTGTAGCAGGGAATGTGAATGAGTAAAAAAGCAATGACTTCTTATTTATTATTATATTACATGCAAAGGCTTAGAAACTATCTTCAATTATTTAACACCGTATAATAATATCAGTGTAACGTTTGGTGCTTATAAAATCTTAGTAAGGAAGAAGATTTTCCCTGTTTTTTAGCATTTGTGGGGGGAAATGGAGAGAGAGAGAGAAAAGGGAAGAGAGATTTGGGTATTAAGGTTCTGATTCATCTTCTAGGCCAACCTGAAAGCTATGTGAGGTGGTCAACCTTGCATTGGATTTCATGATATCATTTGCTGCTGTCATGTTTCTGTGATTTTTTGGTTGAAATAAAAAAAGAGCCATTTACAACTTTTTGGTAGAAGCCAGGGTATGTACCCTTTTTTAGTTTGAACAGAAATTGCAAGTTCAGTCTGGGGCTGATTTCAACATAATTTCATTTTTTTCTGCTTGTGATTGTGTGTTAGGTTTCCTCTAGGGTATATTATTCTGTCCCTTGTACTCAGCTTTTGCTAGAAATTATCCCCTAACTGTGAGAGCTGGGCTTGAGGTCCATCTCTGCAGGCATTTTGCAGTACACCTGTTATGTTGGTTGTCCAGCTAATCTGACAAGAACACCACAAATTATAATAATCACATTCTTGTCCATGAATTTTCTACTTTTCAGGGAACTGGAGCCAGTGATATTAATTTGTAATTAGTTTTGTGAACTGGTATAGTTATACATTTGGAAATACAGCATTTTAATTTTCCTCATTGTTCTAAAGAACAGATTACTGTAGACAAGAACTACTATGTAATGGCTCTGAATTATGTTTAATACTGCTTAATCTGGTATTATTACTTTCATTATTTTTGAGTGTTTGGGTTCAGTTTGATGGATTTTATAACTTTGGTATGTCTTATTGTTCTGGCTTCAAATTCTGGTTAATATATAAACTGCTAAATTGCTATCAGTGCTATCATTTACATATACATGCCATGTAAGCCTACCTTTGCTTCCATGCAAGGTTTGTGGAGCTGAAATGGGTTTGATATCTTTATCTTGTGCCTCTGACTGCATTGCTTGCTCTATGACTTTTAATCTCTCTCTTCAGGATTTACAGTGTTTCGTGAAGTTTTACAGTTTCATGAAGTATTCCAAATAAGTTCCACCAAAAAAATATGAGCTCGGAAGAAAACAATTTCTTGTATGGTCCTCGTCTTCACAGCCCTAACAGAGAACTTCCTATTTTGCCAGATATTCTCTTTGATAAGAGGAGTCTGTGTTTCAGTGAGCTGAATACCTGCATTAGGTTAGTGCACGTGTGTCTCGGTTTAATGACAATATATTCAGGAGATGGGGCCTCTAATGAGATGAACTTTTCTCCCCTTATTATCTTCTCTGTCCTCAACATAAAAAGAGAAAGAGCAGAAATTACAAGGAGTCTGAATGAAGAAAAAATAACAGTGAAGAGGTGGCTGGGTGCCCTGACAAAGACTGTGAGAGTTCACGGGGCTCCGTCAGCAACAGCCAGGTGAAAGACAGTGAGTTCTGGCCTTCTCAGGTTTTCATCTTCTGTCCTGCCTGGCTCCTGAAATGCCTTTCTCCCGGGATCCCCTTTTCCAGTGGGCTCTGAGACCCTGGAAGTGGTCTTCCCCCAACATGGCTTGGGCAGGGGCGGTTCCGAGGTTTTGGGTTACATGATGGTATGAATATTCATTGCTGAAGTTCTTCTCAGTTAACTAAACTACAACCATGTGTAATGGCTGAGTTTCACTAGTGCCCAATGGAGAAATCTCTGTGTAATTTTCAGTTCTAAAATACACAAGTCTAGAATACAGGTTACTAGCCATAATATATGATATTAAAACATACTTTTCTGAAGTTTTGAAAAGTTATTTGTTCTCTTTGTCAAGTTTTCTCCATGAAGCCAGCCTTTGTAGTACCATGACTGTAAATCTCTTCTCTCAAAAGGGATGATTTACAGGAAGAGCTGAGAAAATGTGTTCAAATAATAATATTCTCTGGAGTCATGTTATTCAGATAACCATTTCAGCCCATCTTACTGCCATAATCTGGGGGGCTTTTATTCAGAAAATCCACATTTTTAATGTGATATTTGTAAATAAATTCCTTAGACTTGTTTTTTTTGTCAAAATGAGATTTTGAAAATAAGTTCGCTTCTGTCAACCTGAATCCCCTTTCCATCATTATTCAAAGTGAAATATTGCTTACTCACATAGCCAACAATGCCACCAGTGTAACAGCTTTTTGCATATTATAATGCTCTGCATCTAAGTCTGTTAGCATATAGCCTTTCTGGCATAGGCTATAATTCCTGTATAACTTTCCTTATCCACTTTAATTCAATTTGCAGCCCTATGACTTGTACTGGAACAGTTATATGTGGAACAAAGCTGCAAGTGGGATCACCGTATGAACATCCTCCTCTAATGAAAAGATGATGTTGGCTGCAACTTTCTACATGCTTAGAGAGTGAATGCAGGTAGTGTCCAAAGGTGGGATACACACGTCTTATACTTTGCTCAGAATTATGAGCTTGGAAACATAAATGTTAAAGTTTTCCAAGATCTTTTGGCTTTAATCACCTGTGCCCCTTAATACCTTAGTTATAAATATCCACAAATTAGGGACTATTTGAGTTGTAGTATCTACATTTTTGAGCAAACTACTTGTATTTAAAAGGTGAAGATTAAAGACTAAAATCTGAAGATCAGTTCAGCTGCAGAGTTGATGTGACTAAGATTAAAATGATAACATTTCCCTGCAGATGCAGCACATGACATTAACAGTATGCTGTTTCCAGTAACATAATTGGATCCTGGGAATTTTGTAGGCAAGAAATTCTTATAAAATCTAGGATAAGTCTATGTATTTAAAATACTGAGACAATTTTCCCCTTTGTTTTTCTTTAACTTTTATTTATGAACTTCAGTATAGTTCTGGGCTTCATTTTCCGCCATGTACTAGAAGAAATTTGAGTTTATTAAATCCCAAGTCTTTTTGACATCTATCACAAATGTAAATGAGGAGTCTGTGGTGTTGCATAGTATCGCAACCCTTAAATGGGGTCACGGGC
>VZRE01008459.1:0-13821 GCA_013396775.1 Cephalopterus ornatus | reverse complement strand
GGAGAGGGTCGATATTCCCTGCCGTGGTTTCTGCCGTGCGTGGGGTCTCTGCTGTACAGATTTGTCTAGGTCGGGTTCTAAATTTGTGTTCCGCAAGGAAATATCAGAGAGACGAGAAATCTCGCGTCTTACCTTGTACTTACTTTTGTTTACCTGGGAAGGTTGTTAATTTAGGTACTCAGTGAAAATGGTGGAACTTGTGAGTCTTTTGTGCAGTGACTGTACAGGGGACAGGAGTGCTTGTTGGGTTGGTATACACGGCTTGATTAGTCCTTGCTGTAAAGGTAATAATTGCTCTCAATTGACTTTCTGCTCAAGGCCTGAGAAATCCTCCTACTGCGAGGATTGTTCTACAATGTCTTCAGGACACCACAGCTTCTTAGCCTGTTTGCTTGTCCTCTTGCGTGCTTAAGTAGCCCTTAATATGGCATTTGTATGCGTCACAGGTGTGGACAAATCCTTACAACACACATGGAACAAAAAGTTGACTTGTGTTCCTTCTGCACATGAGTAATTAAACAGAAAAAATAATCACGTGCCCAATATCTTAAAAGGAGCCTTTGATGGAATTGGAAACTGAGCCCATAAGTCCTCATTCTACATCTGGTGTGTGAACTGTAGTTATTTTTGAGTTATATGTGGGAGGATGGAGGAAAGGTGCCTATGATTGGGAAGACTAGTTTCTGTATGATCAGAATTACTTTAGAATGCATTTCTTCAAAATCTAGCTAGCTCGTACTCAAAGCAGTGTAATACTAAAGAATAGTTATGATGCTGCAAAAACAGGGTTAAAAAAGCAGTTTATTGACTGTCTTAAGGGAGAAAAGCATGGTTAGAATGAATGTTGACTAAGGTTCATGATTACTGTTGGATACAGTCTGTGACACATTTCATTGACCTCAGAAATTGATACAGGTGTAAGCACAGCTGCTAAATTGAGGTAAGCATGCCTTGTGACAGGGAGGTGAAACCCAAAGAATAATGGCTTTATGAATGTAGGCTTTTACGGGATTATCTGACACACTTTTCCGGTATATTTATTTAGAATCCACTTTAGGAGTCATTGTATGTGGATATTCAATAGAACAAGTGTGTGCACTTAATTTTGGGCTCATGGTAGCAACCCCAGGGATGGAGGTACCTTTTAATCAGATGATAAGTATGCACTGAACTGTCCAGCAGATTGGCAGAGCTGGAATAGAATATATCCTGTTCCTACTTCAGGCACACCAAGATGCTATGGCTACAAAGGAGTGTGGCAGAAGGCCAAGTATAATCCTCCTTCATCAAAGCTGATACTCAGAATCTGTCCAGTTGAAGATTGAGACTGAAATAAAGACTGACATTTTATCTTTGAAATATCTTAATAATAGAGATGTTTTGTAGACCCAGTGTTGTTGTCGTGGTCATAAAAAAATTTGTAAACAGGTTTGTGAACTTTGTATGCCCTGATTAATGCATTATTGTCAAGTTGTGCCAGTGACATGAAACGGGGAGGATTTTTTCTTTGCTTTGTTTTTGAAAGGGTAGGGCTGCTTTTCCATTATTTCCATGCCTTAAAGATACTGTAGTTGAGATCAGTTTTGATCCCAGAAATTAATTTTACCAGTTAATTTAATTCCAAATTCTATGAGCATTTAAGTACCTAGAGCAGTAGTGTGTTTCAATCATCCATTTCACTGTTTTCCACTCTTTTATAGTATTGATTTGGGTTGTCTGGGTAGGTTTTCTGCATATATTGATAGATTTAATGTATACAATATTTTTATGTGTATTGTACATATATAAATATATTAATATATAAAAATAATATAGCTATATTATACAATTCGTACTGAAATTTTGGTTTTTTACTCTCTCACTGATAGATACTTGTGTAGACTCGGTGTTCTTTGGTTTATGTGTGTGACTTATCATAAAACAGTGTACATAATAATTTATTTATGCATGTACGCCTGGATGCCTTTGGATACAGCATCTTTTAGTGCCATATTATGGGATAAGCCTCCAAATGTCACTTTTAGCCTCTAGAAGGTTTTCTTTAGCAAACCAGACTCCAGAGTGAGATTTAAACAATTTAAAACCAATTGTCTCTTATTTTTTTCTGTTTACTGAATGCATGTGAAATTTTGAGTTTGTGTATATGTGTGTGTGTATGTGAGTCAAATTTCAAATAAGGCATAAAAATCAAATAAAATCTTGTTTAAAGAAAACTTTTGGGTTTTAAACCTTGAAACAGAAAGTTACTCTTAAATTGTTCTCCTATTAAGTAAGTTAATTTTGCTGAGCATTTTCTACAAGTCATTGTGAGATACCCTTAAATATTCAAAATGGGCTGCTTATGATAAGCCTGCCATCAAGTGCATTAATTTAAATATTAGATCGGTGCTATATGTAAAAGCAGAAGGAAAGGCAAGACAAAATTTTTTTGGCTGAGAATAGAAAATAGATGGGAGGTGGTACAAAGATGCAAGAAAACAGTTACTATGTTAGGATCCAAAAAGAGACACACTTACAGAAATGATGGTGAGATAGCACAGATCAGGAGTTTCCAGACGTAGTTAGTGGGTATATCATCATCATCATCCATCACTTACAGTATCTAGGGTCACATGCTTTTGTAACCGTGCCAGACAAGAGCTTCATCTACGGCTCTTCTTCCAACTTCCCTGCTGCATGTTCCCATCTTTCAAGCTAGGATTGCATTGAATGCTCACGTTTAACTTTCCTCATCTATTCATGCATCCATAGAAGCTTTCTCTTAATTTCATACTTCAGTCGCATCCTTTCTCCTCCACATACCCAAATTATCAGCCTTAATTTCCAGCAAAGACAGAGTGGAACCTTGGCTTCCCCTGTGTGCAGGAATCTCCTTAATCCTGTTCTTTCTACCTCACTGTGCCTGGGTGCTCTTCCTGTGTACTGAACCAGAAGTGCAGGTCTGCGTGGGTACAGCAGAGCTGTTCATTATTGTTGAGCTCCTGACTGTTCACACAGGTTTTATGGAGGCCAGGGGGCCATTGCTGTGCTGGCTGTATAAGAGCAGTGAGACACAGAAGCTGTGGCTCAGTTAAGTTTTGAATGTTTCATGGCAGCAGACATGAGTGTCATGTGCACTACAGTTTGGACACCTCTTTTATAGAGAAAGAAGGAAAGACAGTAGCAGACAAGTGTGGAAAGGAAAGAGTAATTTTCATCAGAGACTAAAAAGCACAGATCTGCTTTTTATACCAGATAAGCTAAATCAATGAAGAAGTCCAAACAGATGTTTCAGTCTGTTTTACATCAGTTTTGCTTGAGTCAATTCTTCAGAAAAAAAAACCCCAACCTTACATTAAAATAAATTATTCTTTCTTGTTCAGGCAAGCCCTGAGCTGTGTCTGGAAATCAGGAGTGACTACAGTCCATTAGGTGTAATGTAAATAAATGGAGTTGGCATAAGAGGTGGAAGCTTCAGTTGTTGAATCTGGCCCATAAGAAGTAGTTAAAAACAAACAAGATGGGCTTTGATGGAGCAAATGGGAATCAAGAGCATTAACAGGAACACAAGAGTCATGTAGTTACATTCTGTGGTTGTGTGTGAGAAACCAGTCATCACTAGGTGAAAACACTGGAGTCTGAAGCAGGGATGCTTTTGGAGCCCATTGAAAAATGAATGAAAGTAGGCCAACTGGTAAGGGGAAGTGGTTGGTTTAAGAAAAGCTTAATGTTGTTACATGATTCTCTCTAAGACACACGTATGCACTAATGCAAATATGTGTGTGTTTGTATATCACATCTTTGGGTATCTGTTTGTCTTAAAATCTTTTAACCTCTCATATGTAAGAATCTGGTTGGTTGGTTGGTCACATTAACAAATTACTTCAGATACTTGGATTCCAAAATCTTCCATGTCTCTGTAGGAGACCTTCTATAGTCTCCCTGTGTTTCTCCACTAAAACCTGAGTAAGGCAGTAATTTCACACAATTTTTTTCTTCTGGAGAGTCTCGTTCTCCCAGGAGAGAACTCTGTTCTCTGAGCCAATGAGTACTTGTAATATATTTTACAATCTGTGATGATAATATGTCTTTCAGTTTAGCAAGGAAGCATATTTTAGGTTAGGCACTGTCCATTCTAGTGATTGTCTTAATTTCTTGCTGATTATGCAGAATCAAAATAGCAAACAAAAATTAAACAAAACACAGTGGACAGTATTCACTGCTTCCTTCATTTGCAGGGTACATTTCAAGATATGCTTTGTTTTGTTTGCTGCTTCCATTTGCATTCTTTTAAGCTGTGGGGTGGAGAAGTTGATAGTGATAAGGGAATACTGTGAGAAAGAGACTAATCTTGCATGTAACCACCAGAGTTCAGCTGTCGTTGTTTCGGGTTTTTTTATATTAATTGTTATACAATATTTTAAAGATGAGAGATGGGTTTTTTTAAATAAGAAAAAATAAATAGAGTTTATGAAGCTGCATGTGTTCATATTTTCCAGGTTAATGGTATGGATTTTTGTATCAGCACGTGAGATTGAGAATCAGCAGACATCGAGGTTACTGTCCTTGCATTGTTTCTTTTATGCAAAGTAACAGGGCTAATGGATTATAGTGAGGCTTTGATAACCTTAGCTCCACTAGTGGGATTCTCTCTTTAAAAAAAAAAAAAAAAAAAGGGGTTAAATAAGATAGCAGAGGCTACCTTTTCATGATCTCATTGGAGGTCTTGCTTTGGATAAATATTTCAGGATGTTTTTGATTCAGAAAAATGCAGATTTAAATGGACAATTAAAGGACAAATTCTTTACCACTCTTATTTCTTGAAGCTTAGGAGAAAGAGGATACCCATGAAAACAAATAAATATCCTAAATTGTCTAAGGTCATACAAGTTGAATGTATACTATGATAGAAATTTTAAATTTTGGCCTGTGAATTACTGGTAATCTGACTTGCTTTTTTCACAAATAAAATATGTTACTTATATATATTTGGTTCTTATGTAAAATTTTACAGGTAGGGAGAATAATAATAGAAAATAACTTTGACATTTTTCTTCCAGTTTTCTTCATGGTCTTGTTTTATCACAAGTAGTAGCAGAAATCATAAGTGTTAGAACTGAGAGCTCTGGTGATAAAGTGACAAATAGGGAGGAGAGACATTATCCAGTTATCCAGTAAAGGAGGATTTGATATCTGTGATAAAACATTATGTCTGTCAGAAGGAATTCTAGAAAAGATACTGTAGTAAGTACATGCTTTTAAGCTCTGCAACATCCCTTCTAGTGTCTTCTGTGGAGCTTACAAGAGATACAGTGTATCTAACCCCTCTGAACTTGAGGTGACATTTCCATAGAAGTTTAATCCTTGGGTCCTCCAGAAGATGATACCAATGTAAGATAATAAAATTTGTGATAGTATTGTGTAGATTAATTACTTCAGCCTTGCTCAAGGAAGATCTGATTGAAAGCGAAAAAATTTTTACCTGAGTGAAGTTCAGCTGTCCTCTTTACATTTTCTTTGAGTGTATATTAGAGAAAAGTGTTCATTATACAACTATCCTTTAAGATTATGCTAATGTAGTTACAAATGTGTTTGTGACTGAACTCTGCTTTCCTCAGACTTTTAACTTCAATTTTGAATTCCTGAAAAAAATACTTAAAATCAATATTGCTTTTATCCATCCTGAGCAGCTTTAACACTATTAGTCTTATGCTGTGATGGTAGAACCAAGTTTTACGCAAGTGTTTCTAATTGTACATGAGGTACCTTTCTCAAGCCATTGTCAAACAGTCAGTTCTGTTATGGAAGATAATTTGAAAGGAGTTTAAAAAAATTGGCTGCTATGTCATGCAGAAAATAGCTTTTTTTTTTCTTTTTTTTTCAATTTAATAAAACATTTTATAGTTAATTTTTAGTTACGGTAGTGCCCGGGAGCTCCACGTATGAATTAAGGCTCTAACATGTTATGCATATAACAAAACAGTTTTCTCTGCATATCGTTTGCAACTGAATTACAGTACAGAAAATAAACTTTTTCAAGGGGCAAATGCCAGGAGAATGAGAATTACGAGAGAGACTTCTGTGAACATGTCGCCGAAGGAGAATTTCCACAAGAAATGTGAGAAAGGGCAGAGAGTATCTTGGAATGCCTTTTGCATTATATGTATTAAAGGACATCATGTGAAAAAGCATGTTGCAGGTCAATAAACTGAGACTCAAGGTGAAGATCATAAAATAAGTAGCAGGAAAAAAGCTTATGTTCTGCATCATGATAATGTGTAAGAACTGTTTGTTTAGAATGGAGACATTCATTTATTCTCTTGGCTATGGACAGTTTAGCCTGGGACTCTGGTTTCAGCTCTTCATAGCTTTGTTTCGTGTACTGGTTACATTATTATGAGGCAAAGATGGTATGTAGAATGGCAGCAAATTTATTTAGTTGAGTTGGTGAAGTGACTTGCAACAGGTTTTTATTGAAAATATATTTAAGTAGCCTTAAAGTTATTAATTGACCTGTGCATTTACGGTAAACTAAATTATTTTAAATTACAGTTTCTCGACTAAATAAATTTCCTTTACCTTTGGGCAATGGAAAAACCAAAACCAAACCTTTAAAAAACCTTGTAATTTTTGGTTTGTATTGGTTGTTTTCTTGGTAGCATTTTAAAGGAATTAATTTACATATGTATCTATTTAGACTGAGGAACTAATCACAGCAGCTAGTCTCTGATTCAAATACCATTCTGATATCCTTCACAAGCCAACATATAAGTATTTAAATGACTAAAATACTGAAAACTTGCAACTCAACTAAGAATGGCAGTTAAATTCTTCATCTAATTATATTTTGATACATTCAGATTCGTTAAGCCTGTTTGGCTTTTCTAACCTGAATATATAATGTACATTTAATTTAATTTTTTGTTTCTAATGTTTCTTCTTTTGGCATGAAATGCTTCATTTGAACCAGAAAGAGGTAAAATAATTACTGAAGGGACTGGGAGCAAGTTTTACATGATCAGTGATCTGTGCAACAACAATCTCTGTCTGTGTAGAAACAGTAACAGAAGCTTTAGGCAAGGTGCATTGCCTGCATTCAGACTTGCTTGCAATTTCCTTTACGCTGGTTCAATATTGCTTCACAACTGCTCTTACAAATACAGTTGTGAGATTGCTTTTTCAAAAAGCAAGGGTAGAAATGAGAGAATACAGTAAGAATTAAACTGTTACACGTCTCTTTTTTAATTACTTACCATGTTTTAGTATAAGTCCACGTGGCTACCTGTAATTATTCAGTGATCTCTTAACGCCCATTGCTGGAAAGGGCCATGAACAACTGGACTCTTCAAGCTTTCTTCTGTGATGTCTGTTGGCTTCAAGCTATAGCTTGTTTAATTTAAAGTCTGAGACTTCTCTAGAATCTCATCTTCATATGTCATATCCAAGAGCATTTAGAATATGACTGAATATGCTTAAACTGAAGAAGTTGAAGCATTATTCCACTGACCATTTGTACTAGGTATTCAGTGCGCACTTATTAGTTGAAATAGTCTTCACAGCTAAGATAATGCTGCTTTCCTAGCACAGCATCCAGCCAGTTTTATTGCTTTGGTCAGATAAAACCTGGAGTTTTTTCTATGTATTTTTAATACTGTTTTAATCTGTACAGGTATTTCTCTGTTCTTTTATAGTTGTCTCAGAAAACTCCTGCTGTTGAAGTACTTGGATCATACTGTTTGTTATATTAAAAAAAAAAATTCAACTCATATAATTATTTGTCATCTGAAAATACTGATATTCAGAGGAGGCAAAAACATTGTTTTTGATGTGTCTGAAAATTCCACTATGTATATATGTTCGTAGGAACAGTTTGGGGTTGGCAGGGTGGGTATCAGTACTTCTACCTTTACCCTTTTTACTGCCATTTTCATCTGAGGCTTGAAGAACAAGGAATGTGCAGTCATTCTTTAGCAATCTCAATAAGAGATAATCTCAATAATCTCAATAATCTCAATCTCAATAATCTTCAGTAAGATCAGTTCCGTTAAGAATTTTGTTTCTTTGATTAGGTTAGTTAGGGTATTATTCCTTTTAAGTTTATGTGTATGATTGGAGCAGTTGACTGCCCTTACTGGTGATCACGTGCGCATCTTTCTGTTTTGGACGGAGCTCCATCCCAGATCAGTAATAATTTTCTCACTATTTTCCATGAGGATGTAATTTCAGAGTATTTATCTGACATTAGAGATTAGAGAACACCCTGTACTCAGGCTCACTGTATAAGATTGAATTCTAGTTTTTTTCTGAAGCTTTATAAGTTGTCTTCCATTTGTGTCCCTGCCAATTCATATATGACCCCACCCATTAATCCCTATGCAGAACAGATACCAGCTCGTTGGAGTCGTGCAGGGACTAACAGAAACTCAAATACCATTCACTTCCTTGAGGCAACACCATCTTAAGGACCTCAGATAAGCCATTTACTGCAGTAAGGAAATTCATCAGCTATTGCAGGGAACAATACACTGGCCTTCTGTTGCGATGACCAGTGATGATGATTTAGCTTGCACAATTGCTGTCAGTATTGCAAGTATGAACAAAGTACCAGTGTTGCCACTGATGACAGATCTGACAGTGGCAGTGTCTTAATGCATGATCTGTGTGTGAATGTTTTAAAATGCATTGAATGTTCAGAAAAAGACAGAGAAAAGTAGACGAGTGTGTGGTTCTAAATTCTGTGTATCCTTGGGTGCAAGGTATTTTGCTAAGAAGTAAAAATAAAACCTAATCCTGATTAATCGGTTCTTAAGGCTCCCAATATCATTTTTGCCATGAACGCTCTACTGAATTCCTAGTAATGCCTGATGAATTTTCCAGAGGAGACTGATCAATTTTTTGAGATGTTTTTTGTACTCATTTCTTTACAGCTGGTGCTGATGCATACTGTGAAAAGACAGTGGTCTAATTTAAACAATATAACATAACTAACAATTTAAATTGGAAGGCCAACAAGTTTAATTTTGTGTATTTTGTTTTAATGTAGCTTTTCTTTTCCACAATAGATAATTTTCATCTCATTTATACATCAAAAATACTTAGAAATAAATACACCATTTGACTTGTATTTGTCACTTCTTTGTACTAGGAAAAGGGCCTCAGTACCTGTTTCTTATTTAATGGGATTCCTAATTTTCACACTTTAGTGTAAAGTATACCAAATATGTTTCTGCGTTATGATTATTAAGATGGTTTTGTACAAAAAAAGCATTTAAACTAGTGAACTGTTTTGTGGGGGATATATAAGTGCTCTATACATATTTTGCACTAAAATTGGTTGGTTTATAAGTTACTACATATTGACAACAGTTGGAGAACTATGAGGTATGTTCATCACGATGCAGATTTTTTCAAAGTTAGCCTAAAAACACATTGCTGCTTACTTAGATTAAGTTTTTAATAATTGTGAATAATTTAATTTTAAAGAAAGAATGCATTGTTTTCAGGGCCAGCATTACCCCAAATTTGGCACTGTCCCATGATGCAATATAGTCTCCTTTGTGTTTGCTGTGGTGAGCTTCTTCCTTATTTCAGTAGCAGGAGAAGACTTTCTCGCTGAACATTATTGAAAAAGAAGAGCAAGAGAAGTTTATCACATGCTTATGCCACCAGGCCTCACACAAAGGGTCTGTCGTGGCTGAGCCGTTGTTAGAGGAACAGGCACCCACCGTGGATTCTCTCATTGTATGACTTTCCTTCCAAGATTTGCAGGGGCTAGTACCACTTTCTCAAGCATGCAGAAAGTCAAGATAGGAATCTCGCATCTGTTAGTTTACTTTTACTAATCTCTTTTAGTTAACAAGGATGAATGCATAACTGAAAAAAAGTAAATGCAAGAATTTCAGGGACTGTCTCTTTTCTCACAGTCTTATATCATACTCATCCGTGGATGTGGCTTTTTTCATCCATAACTTCATCTTTAAGTTAAAACTGCTACTTTTCTCAGTTATTTTCAAAAGACTGAGTTCTGATCTATCATGAGGAACATGTTCAAAGGCTGTGTATCATTTTGATTTTTATTTGCATCTTAGGGAAGCCTGAATCATCAGTTAAAAACACTTAAGTTCAGCCAAAATCCTCCTGCAGACACCAGTTGCTTTGCCTCCTACAGTTAAGAGAAAGAAATATTACTATATACTTAAGTAGGGAGTTCAGTAGTGTTCATATGCACTTGATACTAATTATGCTTGAAAGAATTTTAAGCTGGCAACAAGCACATGCTGAATTTCAGACATGAAATTTGACAAAATAAGACTCTGGACTCTCAAGAATGACTCCTCCCTTTGTGTACCCACTTACTCCCTTTAAATAGATTTAGGTTGTTGCAGTAATGAGTGAAGCTTGATACTCAGGACAGGGCATTCCATTTTCACCTCCCATAGTTATTCTTTATTTTCCATATTTTCAAAATACCTCTTGTGTTAGGCAGTTACAGAGGTTCCTATGTGTCATGTAGGAGAGCAGGTAAAGCACTCTAGAATTGGATAAAGAAGCTTGTGTCAAAGGAGGGTAGGGGAAAGATGGAGAAGAGAATTTGCTTTTAGATTTCAGCTGATAGATCTGATATTTTCTGTCACAAATTCAACAGGTGATGGTTTTCTCAAACAGCCCACCATTCAGTTTTAGATTCTTTAATGACTGGCAGCATTAGGAGCATGTGCTGCCATTTCAGTATCCAGCATGTGTGATTACAGTGGAGCGAATCATTTGCAACATGCTGTTTTTCCACTTGGTGTCTCTAGCTGTGGAAATGAAATAACCATAGCTCTGGAAAAGTAGAAAATTAATTTCATAGATGTTGCAGTCATGGACAAAAAAATCCTTTCAAGCTGTTTTTCTGTCAGTCTCCTTGGTAACCTCTCTGGTGCTTCACAGGGTCAAACTCTTTTCTTCCTAAGACTATTGAAATAAATCTTCTTGTAATAAATATTAATCTTGTATCTTATGGCTGAACTCAGAAAGACTGTACCAAATGTTTTAGAATGGATTCTCCTTTGATATGCTAGATGTGAGGACTACCACTGTTTTTTTTAAGTGAAAGCTTAGTGCATGTCTGCAGGTGGAAGGCACTACAAAACAGTATAGCAGCAGCTATTCTGCATGAGTTCCTTAACATAGACATGTATTCTGTGTTATGAGAGCTTTTTTTCTGCTTAGCTTAATCTACATCACTCTTAGCCTGACATAAAAGGGTTTACACACAAAGCTATGGAATTACTTCCTCTGTGCATACAAGCCTTCTGTACAAAGAGACACTATAAGCACTTTCCACTGCATGGAAACTCAGAAGCCTGGATTTAGCAATGGATCAAATGTTTGATTACCATTATTAAAAACCAATATTACATGCATCAGGGCCTGAATTTTATGACAAGATGGTAGCTATGAGAATTCTCAAAAAAACCCAAACAAACAAAAAAACCAAACCAAAACCATCAAAAATCCAGTATTACCCATGGGGTAAAACTAAAGACCAGGAAAAATTTTCTGAAGGGTAAAGTGACTGAAACTGGATTCTGGCTAGTGCATGGCATCTGAAGGCTGCATAATAGATAAATCAAACATTAGCCTCAGCATTTGTGCAAGGCTCCTGTTTTCAGAGAACTTTTGTCATTCTTACATATACAGATAAGTGTTTCAAATTTAGTTTTGGTGCATTGTGCTGACTGAGTGGGACAAATCAGGCTATGTTTTGAATGGTAGCTTTCATGTCTCTGGCTGATGCTTTGGTTAACATTGATTCTGAATTCCTTTCTACACAAGATTCTTGCTTGAGGAAAACAGGTAGTAGAAAACAAAAGGCAAAGCATACAGAAATAAATGGGTTCCTCTTTTTTTTTTTTTCCCTGTAATCCTTCCAATCTGCATTTTTCAGTCAAATTATTTTCCCTTATCTTGATTCCTTATATAATTTAAAAGGCTAGAAATAGGTGAGAATAACTTAGGAGAAATTATCAAGATAAGAAGGTATTCTGCAAGATGAGGTGTACTCTTTGGTTTCTTTATATGGTACCTGTGTGTAACCTGAGGAGGAACCTATCTTGGAGGATGATAGTCTAAAGCACTTACATATCTCCACTAATTGTAGAGGCTCCCATTCATACTTGAATTTGTAGGCCTTTTTCTCTCCTTTCCACTGCAGAAAATGGAAATTGTTAGTAGGATTTAATTTTGGTTACATTCTTGGAAACATATTTTTCTTAGTTATGGATCCATATCCTGCTTCTCTTTCTGCTTTTTCCTGTTCTGTCTCTCAACTTTCCTTTCTGGTCTCCTCCCTTGTTTCCCATGTTTAATTTTGTTTTTGTTTAACACACTTGGTTTCCTGATGATATTAGACAAATGTAGTGCTTGTGTCATAACTTCTGAGTTTTAACTTCTGAAGCTCTAACCAAGTTCAGACAACCTTGACAGTCTCAAAGAAAAGTAAGTTTGAACAACCTTCCTGGTAAGGCAGCAGTTAGGGGAATGAGGCCTAAATTAGCTCTTCCTTGATTTGTTGGACTTCAGCTTTGATCTGTTCCAGCTGCGCAAGCATCCCTATGAAGATGTCTCCTGCCATATGGTATGAGCCATGAACATCATCAATGTTAATGGTCTGCGTCCACGTCCTTTGTTTTGACATGTTCCTGTGCTAGAGGAAAATTAGTGGAGATTTACCGTGGTCACAAAAATCTCATGTAAGTCTTGTGCCCATTCTTTCCTGGTAACTGTTGGTATGCCTTTATGTAGCTACTCTGCTGATTCCATCTTGTTTAAGTGCTGTAAACTCAAGAGCTGTGCTGCTTTTGTAGTCTGTCTCTGAAAAAATCCTGAGGTAATGACAGCAGTTGCTTACATAGAAGAGGTTAAGAAACATAACCTATCTCTTGGGGTTTTTTTCATAAGCTGTTTTTGTTTTCTCCATTGGTTTTGTCTTGTATACTGTGCAGCATACTTCTCTCTGTACTTCTCTACTTCTTATTCCAGTGTGCATACTTTCCTCGTTCATCAAATATCTTCTTTCATGGTATAAGTACAAATACACGTACACATATACACTACTGTCTTGTTGCCTGTGATGGTTCCTTTTGCTGTTTTGCTGGAGACTAGTTTTGTCTCCTTCTTCAAGAATAGCATCTCATAGTAATAAGAGAAGGAAAGTTGGCTCAGAACACTTCCTAGCACCTTAGCACCTAGTCAGGTGACTGTCAGGGCTGGGGAGATGAGACAAAGAGCCACTTCGCAAAATTACCTGGGATGCACCCTTAGGGATCACTGTTGTTCAGTAATTTTCCTTAATATTGGCCTTAACGCCTCTGGACAGTTATTAAGGCTGGGATGTGCAGTATTCACCTGAGTTTTGTACAGCAGCAGCAGCAGGAACTAGTTTTCCTATCAAGTGGGATGCTTAGAAACACAGTGACTAAGATTGCAAAAAGCCAAGGAATAGCTGGTTTTCATTTGCACGTTTTAGACCAGTTTTAAGCAGCATGTGTTCTTAGGTTTCCCATTAGTATATGTATGATACATAAAAATAGCTATATACATGCAGTGTATGTGATGCACACATATTACATATATACATATGTGTATATATATCTAAATTGCTAATTTTGACCAGAGATCTCCCCTGATATATTTTGGGGCTAAGGATAAGATGCAGTAGGTAGTCAAAGTAGTTTCCTTTGAGTTTGCACACCCAGCCCCAACCCCCCCGGCCTCGCGTATTTGGTCCTGTTCCCTCTTTATACGTGAAATTGGGAACTTCTGAGATCTACTCAGCACTCGACCAAATGACGTAGA
>VZRE01008454.1:0-27741 GCA_013396775.1 Cephalopterus ornatus | reverse complement strand
CCTGCCCAACGCAGCTGCGCTCGCAGCACTTGCCAAAATGTCTAAGTTTGTACTGGTGCAATACCATGTGTGAACTTAACGCCTCCAGCATCCAGCTGCCAGTGCTCAGGTGCAGGATGATGTGCCAGCCTCTTTGACTTTGCCCAAAAGGGGAGCTAAGACATCATCATCATCATCCATCATAGCAGAAGGGTGGTTTGACTGCCCCTCCAATGAGAGTTACTGCTCCTCCTCTCAGATTTGATGCCCAACTAAAAAGAGGGTTGGACTTGCCATTCACCACCCTCTCAGACGCGGGTGAAAAACTTATGCTTTGGCAGGTATCTGGTGAATGAATTTGATGGAGATTTCAGTCAGAGGGGCACATGGACACAAAGTCTGTGGAAACTTCAGAGACCAAATAGCCAGTCTGTTTCCAGCAGCATTTGGCAATATCTCAGAAAAGCAATTACTGTATCACAAAAGAATGCAAGTTTAATAACCTTTTTTACTAATGTATAATATGTTCTTTGCCATTTCCTTAGGGTTGGAAGCTTGTGTCTTACTATATGTTTCATTTCATTAAAAATAAGAGGAAATCCAAGATTAATGTGGTTTACAGCTCACTTTTTCAGACTACAGGTATCTTCATACGCAGTTGCAGCCAGGTAAATACCATCATCACAATAGACTACCAGGGGGATTTTTGTGGGGTTTTTTTGGTTTGTTTTTGGTTTGTTTTGTTTTTTTTTTTTAAAAAACACCCCAGGTCATCAGCGAAAAAAAATTTTCTAGACACAGAGGAATTTGAAGAAAACTAAACTGATAGGAAAAAATTTCAAATTTTTGTTATTAAAAAAA
Source organism: Cephalopterus ornatus (assembly GCA_013396775.1). Classification (NCBI taxonomy): domain Eukaryota; kingdom Metazoa; phylum Chordata; class Aves; order Passeriformes; family Cotingidae; genus Cephalopterus; species Cephalopterus ornatus. The sequence goes on along the minus strand of VZRE01008454.1, from coordinate 26,901 downwards.
ATAGTGAGCTGTCCCACTGTTCTTTGCAATGCAAAAAATTTCTGTTATTATTTTATAAATACCAACGAGAATGAGTCAATTAATTTGTAATTGTGCCTGCAAGGGTTGTACTTGTGAAGTGTACAATGTATAGAGAACATAATTAAAACTCCTATTCAGTCACAGAACAACTAAAATTAAGCTATGTTTTTAAAATGAATCCTTCCCTCCATTTAAAAAAAAAAGAATTTCAGGCTTTTTATATTTGAGCAATTAAAACATCTCATAATCCTATAGTATATGAAATCTAGTGGAAGCCTCCTTGAAATAGTTTGGAACTGATCCACTATGTCACATTAAAACTTTGAGCAACCAAAAGATTTTTTTAATTAAGTAAAATGACAGCTTACTAAATACTAATCTTCGTTTCATTTTATAAATTCCAGTGATGTGTGGTCCTGATATATGTGTTCTTTCAGGCTTTCACTCAGAGCATTTGAAATTCAGTTGCATAATGTGATTTCATGCATTGAAAGGTTGTAAATGAGTTCAGAAAAACAACTCACAAGACCATTTTTTTTCCAAAAGATTTTTTGGTGAAAAAATAGCAGAATTAAATGTATTTTTGACAAAATAAGTTTTGTTTGACAATTTGAACCAGACCTAAAATTTCAAATGTCAGCTTGAAAAATTCTCAGACTGAGACTACTAATCTGTAAGACTCCAGTCAATTCTTCGTTTATGGAAGTACTCTTAGAAGAAACTGAGCAATAGCAATGTGCCTTTGCATGCACTTAGTTATCTGCAGTCATGTTTTTAGTCTTCTAAACGAGGAATGGTGTCTGTGACCTCTCTGCTGCTTTTGTTGCAAAGAACTGCAGTAGCTTCTGCTCCAAATCATGTTCTCAGCAGTGAAAAGGAAACAACAGCTGTGCTGGAAGTAGAGTCCTTGTCTGAATTGTCCCATCAGCTTGACATCCTAAGGGTTTGGGGGACAGGCCAAAGCCTACTTCCAAACATATGTCTTATGCTGTAGCTGGGTTCTTTGGGTTCTTTCCTTAGGAAAATTGAAAGTGATTCAAATTACTTCCTGTTCACTTCATCTCTGCTTTTGCATGCTTACTTGATTGACCAATGACCCAATTTTTCATCATAATTTCTTTTTGCTGTGGTAAAATTTAATGGCAAAGTTCCCAAGGATGTAATCTACTGGTCCTTCAACTTTATGTCCTTTAAAATACTTTGCCTCTTTCCACAACAGAAAGGGCATGGGAAAAAAGGGCCTTGAATTGTACCAGTGAGTAAAAAAATGCCCATTTAGCTCCAATATGACCTTTCTCACTTTCATAATTAGGAACATCCCACATTAATATTTTTTGCCTGTTTTGTACCATCCATTTAGGACTCCAAGAAAACCAAAGGTAAATTTATGGTCCAGAAGAAGCTGCCAGGTTAAATTCAGAGCTGATCTGACAGAGACTGCCTAGTTACGGGTGGATGTGGGCCCCACTGAGGTTTTCATGAGGTTAAAGATGCTATTAGGATTGACATTAGTGTTGATACCAGTAGCCACAGGTAAATAGGAGAGGCTGGAAGAATCAAGAGGTTCTGCCTAAACCTGGTGGTATTAATGATACACTATTCCAAGTCTGATAAAACCATCTGGACAGACAGAGTTATGATTAAACCTAGACTCTGCAAGAGTCAGAGAGGTAAATTTATGATAATTAGAAATATTTCTTGTTAGATTAAGTGGGTTAAGGGTTAATAAGAATAGCCCTTTCACACTGGTCCAGTGACTTAAGCATTCTAAAAATAATAGTGGGCTATTAACTGTGCTTTCTTTGAGCAGACAATTAATTTTTATAATTCCACTTCTTACTATTTTAGGTATTTTCTGAGGACTTTTTGAGTCCTGAGGATTGAGGAAGTAGGAGTCATAATGCAACAAGTATTCTAGTTTTCATGGGTTTTAGCTATTCATGTCTCTGCATATTTTAGACTTTTATCTGTGATTTTGTGTTTTTGAAAGAAAAATCCAGGCTTAATGCCCAATATTTCAAAACATTGCACTGATTTACGTATTTTGCTGTCTACCTATTCACACTATTATATGTGCATTATATACAGACACGCTGCTATACATTATGGTGTGTGTGTTTTAATGCATGTTATATATGTTGTAACACATAGACACACACAATTAATCTATTTTACAGACTACTTTTTAAAACTGCTTTCTTTACAAACTACTAAGAAAAACCCAAACCATGACATGACATAGGACTTATTTTCTCATAAAACCTTTTTATTTTGTCTGGTTTACAGAAGAATATTTATTAAGTGTAGTCTTTCAAACATATAAGATAGTACACTTTTATTAATTGATTTAACTTTTCAGTGACATAGAAAAAGTAACATCTGTGGTAAAACAACCAACACACATAAAAAAATTGCTAAATGTTTCAACAGCATTTCATAGGACTTCCAGATAATAATTTAATTTTTTTTAAAGATTGTTCTTTTAAAATTTGTTCTACAAACTTTAATCAAAACATTTGGCAGTGGAGTAGAGAGAAGTTGTGGGTTTCTCCTTATGTTACAATTTAAAAACATTTTGTTTCATTTTCCTTCAAATGCGACTGCATTGAAAATCACAGTAGATTTTTGCTTCAGATGAGAAGACTCCACAGAAGATGAGTATGGGATGTTTTGTTTTGATAATTTGATTTTTGCTTTAGACTGCAGACCTTTCTGACAGCTTGTCTTGCTGAGAAATCTTTGGTTATAACTCAAGTTAAACCATCTCCTAATTTTCTCACTCACTGCTTTTTCCAAAGGGTTAAAATAAAGATTTTATGTTGAAGTTGACCCAGTAGTGTTTGATGACATAAATGAGAGCAGAGGCTAAGCTTGACTCTGAAACTGGGACCTTCTAAAGAATTCAGCTGTGGGCACATGAAAAGCAAAGCAATGAAGCTTATTCACAGCCTCATTGCTCATTGGAATTTGATGCCTTTGACATGATTAGATACCAGTAAAATAGTCAAATATACTTTAAAATAAAGACAGCAATTGAGTCTGAGAGATAAAACAGTACAAATTGCTAAGCCTTGATGTTTCACAAACTGCATAGTGCCACAGACTGATTGGAATGTTTTTAATTGTTACCTTTAAATGGTGACTAAACTGTGTGGAGGTAACAGAAGCAGGTAAGTTAGAGGAAGAGAACCTTATTCCTCAGTAAAGACTTGGACCATCTGAGACAAATCAACATCTGTTGAAAATTAAGTCTGATTTAAAAATGATAAAATTGATAGAAAATCCTATTTTAAAAAATCTGAAGGTTACTGCTTTCATCAGGTTTCTACAGTAACTCTTGAATTGATGTGGTCACTATTCAGTTCAAGGTTTCATTGGGATAACTGTGAGCTTCAAGAAGTCTTGCAGCCTTGGAATCTGACTGCAGCTGCATTATTGGCCATTTGCCTTTACAAGGAAGACTGATGAAATTCTCTGTACAAAAAAATACCTGGCCTTTCCCTATTTGGACTTCAAACAAAGCATGGCCTTTGTTGTACTAGCAGTGCTGTTTATCGTACTAGGGGTAACAGAAAAGGGATAGAAAACTTCTTTGTACACATGCCATGATGTTCATTGTGCACATGACTGATGATGTTCCTATTGGCTTGATTTTGTCTCTTTAGGACAGGGATGCCTGGAAAGGACTAATAACTTTTTCATGTTGGGCCCCTTCTAGACTGCTAAAAGTGGAATGCGTGCAAGGTGAGGGTGTTAAACGTGTTATTTTAAGCAGAGCTCCCAGGTATTCACCACGGAATAGACCCTGGAAGACACAGTAACTGTTCTGTATGAGAAGCAGCATTTTTACTGTTGGGTGGTGACTGGGGCTTGAAGGTTACGGATTTGTTGGATTACCAAAAATTCCTTCCTTTGCATTAGTGATTTGTGGTATTTCTTCATCAAATAAGTTAGATGAGATATGCAGCCATTTATCAACAAATCCAGAAATAGAATCACAGTACTGAATGTTAGTTACTCTCCACTCTTTCTAAATTACTGAGACTGTAATCTCAGGACAGTCACTGTCTGCTGCGTTGTGTTTGCACAATGCAAAACACATCGTGCCTCTATTTTTGCTTGTCTTCCCACTGCTGTCTCAACACAAAATAAGCAACATCATTATGATTCCAATGTATTTCCTTCCTGTGATCAGTGCTGTCACAGTCCAAAAGATAACACTACCAGGACTCTGAATTATCACTGCCTTAGCCTGAATATGAGAACTGACAGCAACAAGAAGCACTATTCTCTCTTCTGAAAGGGAGTCCCCTGATAAAAATGAAATTTAAGACCTTTGAAAGACCAACTACTATTTATGATTTATGTGGCTCTGTGGCAGGTAGCAGAGTCTTTGAATAGAGGAGGGTAATGTCTAATATCTATATCACTTAAGTAAGTGAAATGGGTTGTGGGCATTAGCAGCCCAGGTAATGAACCATAACTTCTACTAATACTGAAGTTGAAAAGGTTATAGTGGAAGCCTGGACACAAATATATCTGAAATAATCCCAGTAGATCAAAATGGATCATCACTATAAAATGTGAATTCTATATTCGTGAACATGGTTCCATAATTATAGCAGTAACAGCCGCAATAATTACAATACATTATATGCAATAATTATTAAATAGGAGAACATTTCCTTATTCAAATAGTCTTGTTGGTACTGTGGTGAGCAAGTTCGTAGGAGATTGAGATGAAATCAAGGCTCAGGTGTTTGTAGTCATAAAGAATTTCACTCCAAATTTTAAGATTAGTCCGCAAACCACATTCCCATTACTTGTTCTTGTGCTTGTGATTTTTGTAATCAGTCTCATAAATGCATAAAGTATACAGCATTTAAAATATTCAAAGTATTGTAGAAGCATTACTGTTATTTTTTTCCCTTTTATCCCTGCACAAAAAAGAGTAATTTCTTACTCTTTACTGTCTTTTTTCCCCCTTTAGTGAAGTGTGATGTTCAGTGATGAATACTGAGAATTTATAGGGCCTCCCGAGTTAGATGCCTGATTAACTCCTGCTTCAGATTTGATGAGATCTTTCTCTGCCTGCCCTGAAACTGTGCTTGGACAGACTGGAGAATGGCATGTTATGAAGCAGAGCTGTAAGTAAGTGCTAGAGACCGGAGGGCAAGGCTTGTATCTGAACAGATGGGAAAAAGGTCTGAGAAAATTAGGAGCAAACGTGTTATACCTACACATCCTCCTCCAGCTTCTCTGTTAAGTGTCTAGCTATGTTTCAGTAATCTTTATCCTACTTAAATAGCAAACCAGAGAAATCTGGCATTGCCCTAATGGGAATCATGCTTTCCTCACCTCCCAGGAGCTGCTTTAGCAGCCACTACAGAGTATTTTCAAAATTCTGAGAAACAAGTTTGATATTGTTCGATAGTGTTTGGGAATGAGAGAGGAAAACCTCCAAACTGAGCTTTGGGAAGTCTGTTCAGTGCAATGCAGAAAGGTCTTTGCTGAAGTGAATTATGTAGCTCCATCAGTCACTAGAGAGAAATGAAGTGCAGTGATACACTTTGTAGGAAAGGAACTTGATAGTGATGTTGATGCAATACTTCTTCTGTCATGTAGACTTGTGTCTCAGGTCACAACCTCTCTGCTGTTTCTGCCATCTGCATGTTACCCCCATCTCTAACTCTTGCTTGGGGTGAATCAGCTGATTTCCTAGGTAGGAAGACTGGAGAACAAGGTAAAAACTGAGAAGTTGGATTCATCCAGACCTCTTTTGCAACTCTGACAAGTATGACATCTGTCCATATCTGTCTTAGGTGAACTCTCTACAATAACATGTTCTAATAATAACAGCACTTGTATGCACGCTTGCCTTCGAGGCATTAAATGTGATACAGCTGCTCTCACATTTCCATGTACTACTGCTTCAACAGTCAGCCTCTTCCAAGTTAAAATGAGGACAGTTAACAGTATTTTAGGATGCAAACAGCATCTTGTATATATATACAGCTTGCCCAAGCAAGGATATACCCTCACTTTTTTACACTGTGAGTCTGTTGGTGCTGCAGAGTCCGGGTTTAGCTTGTGCCTGAGATGGCAAAGATGGACTGCCATAGCCTGAACAAGCCACCCTTACCCCATTTGCTGCTGCTTATGTGAGGATGAGGAAGGGAATGGCAGTCCATATCAATAGCCCAAACTGAAAGCAGGCATTGTTCCTACCAACACACCTGCCTCAAGCCTGCCAGGAAAGGGCCAGAAAACTTCACTCTCTGAGTTCTACAGATGCTTTGGGTTCTGCTTCTGGTCCTGTCCTGTCTTCAACCCACATTCCCAGGAGTTTCTCTTTGCCCTTCCTTTGTCAGGGAAACTTCTGGGAAGAAAAGCTAGTTAATCAGAGGCAGGGAATAGGAGATGGATGTTAAGATAAGAAGATGCCTTTGGCAATGGGGAGGAGGGTGGAGTTCTTTATGTTGGATGGGCTGTGGGATACGGGATGAGATGAAGTGGAAAGAGAACATGCCAGCAGAGAGACAGGCTGAAGAAGGAGGGAAAGGAAATATCCCTGTCCCTCTCTGCACCTTTCAAAGTGTGTCTCAGACACAAGACCTAAGCCTCCAATTTTTCATGTAGTCTTTCCCCATATCTGACAGCTTGCTCCCAGGCCTTCTCAGTTAAACCTGAGTACTTTCTTAATAGTCTTCTGACTTCTCCCAGCCTTTTCCCTCCACCAACTCCCCATGCCATCTCTTCCACCCGTCAAAAATACAATCCTTTTTCTGCCTCACAATAATAACACTCAATTTTGCTTTCACAGCGATGTAGCTTTGAGTCTTCTGTGCTACAAGGGAGTCCTACAGCTTAAGTGTGGAATCATCATGTTGTTAATGTGCATGATACTTAAAACACTCCTCCGACTTTTCTCCTACAATAAGAAACATTCTCACAGGAGAAAAGGAGGACTAAGAAACTGATTTCAGGCTAGGAAATCATTATAAACTTAGTGGAGGTAACTAATCAACTTTCCTTTTATGCTGAACTAGTTCTAAATAGGCATCTTGAAAAAGTACTTAATGCTGCACTGAGCTGCCCATTCCATCAAAATTCTTTATATCAGACTTCAGGGAAATAGAATACTAGTGAGAGGGTAAGGGCTTTTCTTGTTGCTCAGTGAGTCTTTGCTGAACAGTAAATAAATTTTTATTAGAGTGTGACTGGAAAGTAATCTTATCATGAAATACATTCAAGTATTTTCAATTACACCTTATTCAAAGGGAGGTACTTGAAAAAAGGGAGTAGTGTTGAGTGTGATCTGAAAGGAAACTCTTTCCAGTGCCTAGCTAGAGGAACATATGCCAAGGTGAAATATTCCATTATCAGATATAAAGTGTCAACTGTTGGTTGGTTTCATTATAGTAATGAACCATCCTGAAACTACAGATCAATCTGTTTTTGATTCCTATGCTGTGTTTCAATGCACAGTGGGCTGTTTGTCTGTGCTATTCCATTTTGTTTAATTGTCCATATTGTTGTTAAGTACCTAAGAGAGTCAAGGGGGTTTGGCTGAATCTGAAAAGAGTAAACTAAGCTATTAAATGCGGAATTTCTAATCTACTTTTACATTTAAAATGTGGCATATTAATCCAGGTGTGATAATTAAAATGTGAAATTCTTCTATAACAGCTTTTATTGATCATCAAGCAGATGTGCATTGTAGTTAAAATGGATGGAATCCAATATGAAAAAAAATTAATTCTCTTTAAAATCATTCCTTAAGATTGAGAAGACATATCATATTTACTTACATACACCCTATCACGTACGTTGTCATAAGTAATATTAGCGTATTGTTCTTAGTGGGCTAAGTTAAAAGACCACAATGAGTCAGAATGCTGTTACCAGTATGCTTAAGAATCAGGACAGACTTTACACAAAGTACGTTTGTTTTCCTGTCCTTCATGAAAATAATTTCCTGGTGATCACCACAGAATAAAATCATGACACCATTCATGAGCAGCTCTAATTATTTCTTAGCTACAGTTAAAGAAAACTGATATTCAGAAGCCAACAGGACACAGTTGTGGCTGAGCTCCTCTAGATGACTCTGTTTGACCAGAGTCAATTGGCCCAGATGTTCTTTAGAAGTCACTTCAATCTCAACCATACTGTGATTCCTAAAATGGAGCTTATGAAGACGAAGCCTTTACCTAAATGGAATGCAAAGACCAGGGTTTGATGTGCTTGAACACTAACAGACAAATGTTTCGTGGCGTTTCCAAACTAGTTAGAGAAGATGCAAATCTTCCTTGTCCAATTCCATGATAGTCATCCACTTCCTTTGCATACTTCACTAGATAGACAGTATCTTTTTATGCTTCTCTATAGACAAATAAAAAGAAGACTCAAGACTGGGGCTTACTTACAGCTGCAGAACTGTAAGGCTTGCATGTTGCTAAAGAACTCTTGCAACTAAATTGGCTGCCCATTACTACTGAACACCCCCCCATTTTTATTAAATTTAATTAAAATTTTCTAGAATAATTTAGGTATAAAGGTTTTGGTTATCTTAAATGAGTTTTGATTAGAACTTTGCTCCAGCAAAAATCCAGTCTAGTAATGGAACTTCTTAAGTATACTTCTCCTACTAAGTACAGCACTAAATACACCTTTGGGATCAAGGATAATTTTGATCCCTTTGTGGAAATTTTCCATTTCCCCCCAGCAATACACCTGCCTCCAAAGCAACCTGGCGCTCACAAACTGGCTACTTTGCAAGCTCACTAGAAAAAATACTCTTGAAAGAGAGATCTTTATTACTCATTTCTTCAGTCTATCCTATTTCTAGATCAGGAACCCCGTCATGCCTTCTTGTGGTTTTGTTAGTGCTAAGTCTTTTCCTTTTTTTTTTTTTTTTTTTTTTGTTATACAGATACTCTAATAATTGTGTCATTAATGTCTCAGATTTAAAGACAGATACTGTTGTGATTTAGGCTAATAGTTATAAATTTCTCATCTATTCCATGAAAAGTGTTGCAGAATTGCATGTGTTTTAAGAAGGGGCTTTTTTAATAAACTTAGTGTCACTTGTACACTTACAAAAAGAGATTATATAGTTCACTGAGCTACATTGTGATTCTATTTACTGCAACTATTAATTTGACCTATCCCCGATTTCCTAGAAGTTGTTTGAGAAATCTCCCAACATGTGAAGGGCCAGAATGCAGCAATGATTTTCACTGTTGGTGGGATTTTAACTGTTCAAGGAAAAGATTAATGTGCAAATTAAGCCTCCAACACTGTTGAGATCTAGAACAGAATAATCTTTCAGAGTAGGTTTCCTTTTGATAGTCTGAGGACATTCACAGTGGTAATTCATTTGTGATTTCTTCTGTAGTAGTGCGATGGCTCTGTAGGGAAGAAAGGACTGCACACACTTGTTCATTAATCCTGGCTTAGGTAAGAAACCCTCTTTGGCACCACATGCACATAGAAATGGGAACACAGGCGAACTCATATTCAGGTTGTTAACCTAGTAGTCAAGCTTACAAATTACTTCTGGCCCTGTAGTTTGGATAGCTGTTAGAACACATGCTTTGTCTGCATGGAACTGCAGCACTGCTTAATTGGTATTTTCCCCTTGGTTACTGGGTTGAAAAATTCAGTTTGTCACAGCTAATCTTTAACCCACAGCAACTCCAAAACGTGTTTAGTGTACTGAATATATTGAGCTGTACACACTGAGGATGGAATAATAAATTGAAAGGCCATTTGTGCGCAGTGAAGTATGATTAGGGATCTCGGTAGTTTGCACACCTCTGAGCTCAGATACCACTGTCAGCTCTACAGTGACAGTACATAGCATGGGGACAAGTGGGTTGACCTCAGCTGAGGGCCAAACTCCTCCCATCTTTTCACTCACTCCCTCTCCTCAGCAGGGCAGTTAAAATAGTGTTTACCTGAAACATAGGTATTTACCTAGCTCCATGGCTGGCAACATTTTCAGTAGCAGGGGATAAAAGATGCTCAGTGGTTCTTTGTTGGTTGATTCCAATATGCAGCTGGCAAGAACTTGTAGTGTGTGCATTATCTGTTTTCTGCCTTTTAGCATTGGATCTTATGTGTGTTAACATGAATCATGAGAAAGAATGTTACACCTCTATCAATTCTATATTTAATGAAGGACTGCTAGGATAAATAGATTATACAGAGAGGCATACAGAGATGACTAACCTTTATAAATATCTTTGAGGTTAAATAGCAAAGAAAAAAATAAACTATTTTAATTAGAAAAAGTATTAGTTGTCCCTTCTTTTGATCCTGTGATCAAGAGCTGACCATGAGGCAATTTACCACTTTGCTGTAGTTGGGAGCATCCTTTTAACCAAAAGTTGAATCTCAGTCTGCAATGTAACCCTGACAGCATAAGGGTTGCTACCAGTGATCATTCTTTTTATTTCTTGCTTTGATTTAGTTCTTTCAAATTCCTGAAAAAAAAGACATCTAAACAACACATCAGTGATAGGTAATTCTCTTAATTTAAGCTGTCCACAGCATCTGGAGCCTGGTGATGACAGCAAAAGAGCAGAGATGCACAGCCTTCAGTAACTTCTGCTTCTCGACCCAAGGAGGTGTCACCTAACTGCTCCACAACTTCCTTGTTGGAATCCTAAGCAGGATTTTGCCATTCTCTACAATCCAAGTGAAAGTCTGTTCTGGAGAGAGGATCTAACCCTGAAGGTGTGATCATATGCTTTAAGAGATTTCTTTAAAAGCTTAATGCACAACTGAAAGAAATGCAGGAAGAGAAACTAGAAAGGACAAGGGACAGAAAAAGTAATGTACAAAATGCAAGATAATAAAATTAAATTATAGTAATCTGACTCATGTTCAAATTGAGATATGATTAATATATTTTGCTTATCAATTTTTTTAATATTTATTTTATACTTTATTTAATCACCTACCCTCAGGGTGTTTTAAGGCTTCTTCCCAGGAATGTATTTGATTTCTAATCATTAAATGCTTACAGAGAACTTATAAAAATTAAGTTTTACAGCAAGCTTCCCCTGTTAGAATATGTTCTGAGAAAGTTCTGAGTATTTTTAAATGGAGTAGAAATGGGGTTAAATCTCCCTTGATTCTAAAAGCACTTGTTTTGGACAACTCAACTCTCTTATTTAAATTAGTAAAAGGCACTTCCAGGTCTTTTCACCAAGGAAAAATACAGGCAATTTCAAGCACAGGGTGGATTTTACCATTATATTTGCAAAACAAGAATGAGTTTGTACAATTCATTGTAAAGGTATTGCCAAAGATACATATCAGATAGTATTTGAGCAATCTTGAAAAAAATCTACACAGAAACACTGCCTCTTACTGAAAGGAGATTGAGTTTTACCTTTGCAGAAAGAATGTATTTTGGAAAATTCTTAATGGCTTTCGATATAGCCAAGATTTTTCCTCTTGAGCCAGTTTTGCTGGATTGGCTGAGAACCATTTTAAGCTAACTTTAAGTTGGTTTTTCTTTTGTTGTTGTTTTGCTTATTTTAAGATAGTGAAGATTGAAAATTCCAGTAATACTTTTTGGAGTACAGTATAAAAACCACTGTAAATTTCCCTGAATTCCTGAGAAAGTTTGAGAAAGTAATCTATATACTCTTTATATGTGCTAGTATGCCCCAAGGTATTTTCCTAGGAAATGAGAAAAATACAAACTACTTCAACTACACAATTTTTGACATATATTTGTGATTCTCGGTTCACAAGCATATCAGTAGTTTGATAAAGCTCCATCTTCAGAAGTTCCTTAAAAGACTGTTTCTGAAGATGTAATAAGTTTCTGCTAGAAAATATTTTCAAGTAAAAAAATAATTTTGCAACCAGAAAACAGTCAATAATGATCTTAGGCATGAATAGATTTCTGAGCTCTCTTGATATGCTTTTGTTGTAGCAACAGCTGTGAGTGAATATTGTTTGAAGTAAACATCTTTTCCTTGCAGAAATGTTGTCCAGCTGCACTGTTCAAGTTACAACATATGTCCCAGTGTCCTAACTATTGTGCAAAAACTGGTCTGGAATACTTCCTGGCAGCATGTGAGGAGTTAAAATAACTTTTTACTTGAGCATTGTTTTGTCTTTTTGGATGATGAGACATTTGTAAGGCTTTTTGTTTTGTTCTACTAACTCATTCTAAGATCTATTTGCTGTAACTGTAGTTGTAACTGAGCTATTTGACACACTGCAGCATATTAACAGAAAACTTTCCTACAGACTTAGAGTTGCCTGTAGGTATAATCACGCCCTTCAGGAATGGCTTGTTCAACAACGACGCACTCTGATGACCAAGAATGCACAGACAATCTCGAGCTCTACAGATTTCATAGCCAAAGGAGATTTGCCTGCACTGACGCTGTATCCACTGTCTTAGGCATAGCTACTGTGATAGTGAAGGGCTTAACTAAAGCAGTTTGACAGTGACAGAATGATGCACTCTGGAAGCACTTCACGGTGATGGAATTGAGTGAAATGTTTTCCTTGCATGGGGATGCACACGACACAAAGAATGGAGTGGATATGCATCTCAAAACATTTAATACGTCTCCTGTACAGTACTGCTTCAGCTGCAGAACCTAGGGCGGTCTTGCTGTTGACAGCAATTAGGTTGGAGATGAGTGTAACCTGGGTGCTTAATGAGAGGAAAATAAAAGTGTAATTCTCTTCAGGAGAAGAGGGCTGTAAAAGGAAGCACATATAACAATTTTTACCATGAAGCAAGGAATTGTTTTAGTGTGGGAAGGGTAAAGGCAGATCTTGTTTTATATCATTGATAAATAAAGGTACTCCTGGCACAGGCTGGCATTGAAAACAGTGTCTGATGCATAAGCTACTTAATTCTTACCCGCTACTCCTCAGAACCTTGAGATTTGCTAGTCTTGGCATTCATGGACCTGACATTCAGCCAAGGAAATAGCTGTGTGTTATTCTTTCTCAATTTCCCAGAGCTTGGATGACTGTGGTGGTTACAGAGTACCTTTAGGTGTTCGAGAACACCATTATTGAGATGATTTGCGCTTGAAATGCTATTTGTAGCTGGGCAGGGAGAAAGGATGCTCTGGTTTCAACATACCTTAGTATACTGAGTATAGTACATCTTGAGTTGGCCATGGTTTGCAGGCTTGGAAGATGTAGGTAACAGCTTAGTGAGAGGAGTCACAGGTATCCGAGTGTCTAAATTCCAAGTCTTGTCAACTTTAATATTCAGTGGTTACAATGACTTTACGGACTAGAGGAAAAAAACCCAACTTTCTCTGTCTTCTACCCCTTCTTGTGACTCCTTCTAGCAAATTCGTCAGCTGTGCTATCATTTTTTAATTCTACCTTTATGTCACTGCAGCTTAAAAATATTCCTTGATTTCTGGAACTAGATGCAGACTCATTAATTTGTGTAGCCAACAACAAATAAGCTGTGCTGTGCCCGTTGGCCCTGGGGCCAAGGAATAATTCCTCACCCTTTTTTTTTATCTGTACAGGCATAGAGGTCTCTGATAAGGTCACAGGAACACGACTTTGTAATATTTATTTTAAGGGAGCTTGCCTAGAAGAAAATTACCTACGTGAACACCATGTTCTCTGACAGCCTCACCTCTGTCATCACCATCCTACTTGGTTGATAATGGGACTTCTAGAAGCTCCACTGCACAGAGACAGAAATTAAAACTTCTCGAGAACTGTTTCCAAAGAGCCATTGACTGTTATGTCCTTTTCCTGTGCATTGAAGAGGACAAGACATCATTTCCATGCCTTGGCCTTACTGACAGTCATCAAATGACTGAGAGCCTGTACAAGCACGTATCTGGAAAAACTTACATCCCACCTACTGACACAATTGATGCCTGCTTTGTGGAAGTTTATCTGTTTAAGATTCCTTCACCAATGCTGAAACAAGTCATAGACTACCCAGAGTTATCAGTGCTTTCAGAAGATCCTAGAAGATCATGATGGGAAGAGAAGGGAACATGAAATTGACAAAAAAATCCTCCTTTGGGTCTTTAAGCCAATGGTTAACATCTGCATCTTATATCTTATAGCTGGAGAACTTAAAACTTACCAAGTCTTTTCCTTTTTCGATGAATTCTGTCTAAGTTTTCCCAGGTAAATCTTCATAACTTATTAGTGGCATAAAAGGAATTATCTGGTGTGATAAAGCTACAGTACAGCCAAGGGATTTTGGTTAAGTTATCTTATCCAAATGACTGATACCTACTGCTAGGAAGATTGTCTAGGGTAAAATAAAGCCCAGCCACTGTCCTGCAGTAGGACGTATAAGAGAGAGAAATGTTGTCTGAAGACTTCAGTTAAAAATTTAAAATATCAAATGATGCATGAAAGCAGGAAGCTTGTTACATTAAAAAAAAAAAAAAAGTTGCAGAAATTATTCATAATGATCTAATTTTCTTTGAATTAGTTGTAGCAAGCTTGCCAAAGGAACAACCAAAGGAAATACAGAGTAATGTCTCATTTGTTATCTCGTGACTAACAGAAGAAAAAGAAGATTCTTGGAAAATGTGATGTAAAAAGTCACAATTAAGGTTAATGAGGAGAAGAAATTCCCAGCTGTCATAATGGATTATGATTAACACCTGCTATGCAGTATTGCTGCCTCAGAGGATTGGGATGTTCCATGTCCTACCTGAATAAACTGACTTGCATGTGTTGAGATTGACCAAAAGCATGGTCTGGCTTCTCAGTGCTCCAGCAAAAAGGGGAGATTCTATCAATCATAAGAAATATTAGAATTTTTTTCTTTTTAGAGAGAAAATTTTGGCTCATTGGGAATCTAATAGCTCAAAAAACTCCAAGCTGGGATTACTAATACATTCCGTATTACTACAAGACTATGGATTTCAAGGTAACTGAAGGAAGTGTGTCAGAAGAGCTGGGAAAGGTAACTTTTAAATGGAATGATTTCTCAGTTTTACCTGTGGCACGGAGAGCACACTACTCCAATTAATGTCCTCATTGTTTGTGCCATATTCTAATGACATAAGAATATTTTTAATTTCTCTTAAACTGTCTTTTGTCATTTTAATGAGGTCTGTTATGTGTAGTAGAACAGCCATTAAGGCTTTGAAATGGTCACTGACATGCAACAATTCACTTAGAAAAGCCCAGTGCAGTTGCTTCCTGAAAGGCATTAGATAAACAAAGCTGCAAACTGATGGTTTCTATTTACCTCACAATGAAATACCGTATTTGGGTCTGAGGAAGTTTCCTTCAGCAATACTGTCACTGCATTTTAAAATTCGATTTTGAGAAAACATCTTGACATATAAAAAGTTAGGTGCAGTTCTTTGTTTTCCTTAAACTAAAACTTGTGAAAAAAAGGGCATTAGAAACTGTTCTGTATATATTGAAGTGGAAAGCTCTGAGGAATACTGAGTCTCAGTAGAAAAAGAAAAAAAGGGGCAAAGTTTGTATGACTGAGGACTTTATGGAATTTCTGGAGGTGAAACCATGCTGTTGTTTTTTCTTGCCTAGGGAATTCAAATACAATGAGAGACTAGCTGTGTTGCAAGATAAATCTTTAGTAAATAGTCAGGTTTAGAAATTTGACGGAACTCTGGAGACGTTCCACTGGAGTATAAACCCATTTATGTTCCCTATGAAAATCAGATTTTGAAGGAATAGGATGATAGATTCAATCCTTTTCTTAGGTGACATAGCATTAGAGTCAGAGTTGATAGGAACTCTGTCATGATCCATTCCTGTTGGACATATGTTTTTACGATGGCACTCTAATAAATTTGTTGAGGATGAAGGCATTTACCTCAATTCTTTTATTCTGGTCATGAGAACATTTTTTAAAGGTTATGTCTCACACCTTAGATAACTCCTGATATTTCTTCAGCTGCTTCCCTCCCTATTCACCATCTGCCTGAGATTTTACCAAAGTTAGTCACCATTCACCTCTGAAAAATCTGATTCAGACTGGCAAGGAAGAGAACCAGTATAAGATACTCATTTGTATGTTAAAGTTAAACTTCTTTAGCCTTTGGTATTTCCCAAGAAATTTCCAAGAAAACTGCCTGATTTCTGTTTATGTTGTAATATCATTCTTTTTTTCCTCCTATATGTTTTTAACTTTTATAGATAGTGAGCTGCTTATGCCACAGATAAGTCAGTCATTTAAACAGATGTTTCATTCTTTATTTTATTGCCCCATCTTCTCTCCTATTTTTACAAAGCCAGTTGATAGCTAGTTGGCTTGCCTTGACTAAGAAAATACCACATATAGTCACATAAAAGAGGGTGAAGTTTTGTAAAACATTTCTTTTTGTCTTTATTTAAGGTTTTGATTATTGGCTTAATTAGACCATTTGGTAAGGAAAGGTGAATTCTCCAACATTTCCATGTTTTGAAGGAAAACAGTGGGAAGGAGACAGTTTCAAGATGCTGATTTGAACTTATTATTGCGAAATACGTAACTTGCTCATTTTTGGCTTTCGTTTCCTCCTTACGTGTGTGTGAATAAAATTCCATAGAGTTCATAGTAGCAAAGTTTGTTTCTCCTCTGCCTCTAGAGAAGGTATACCTCTTTACACCCTACAGAAGAGTCCCATTTTAAGCATGGCTTGGTGTCATGTTGATTAGTCTCCTGATGCTGTACAGAAGTTCCAGTACGTGACGCTGTTTCTATTGCTAGTAAGGTACGCTTTAATATGTATAAGCTGCAAGTGACAGACACTTCAGATAAAAACTAATGAAATTTGTGTTTCTTGCTTTGATTTCACCCATTCATTCCGAGCAACAAATTCATTCTCACACGCTTAATCCTCCTGCCAAGACATCCTATTTTCCTCGGCTCAGAGACTCGGGATGGGAATTTACAAAGTCTTCTTAAAGCTGCCTTTGGGGCCTGTTTAGGTGAATGAATGATGTTCAGGTGACATGAACGTTTAGGTGACATGAATGATTTGACTGCAGTTCTGGGAAGTACTCTTTGCAATTTTACTGTTCAACTTTGGAATTGCAGACAAATTTCCTTATTTTTATCGAGCTGAATTCTGCTAGTCAGAAAGAAGTGATGCAATGGGTTCACAGTGAGTTGGAATACTTTTTTTTCCACTGGTATCATTTAAAGTGACTTTCATTTATTTTCCATTCTTCTGTTTGCTCTTGTTCCTGTAGTGGATGTTTCATTTCTCCCATCTTTCCAACACTACAAGGAAGAGGTTGGCAGCTCAGTCACTTTTGAGTATAACTGTGATGAAAGCAAATCTTATGATATTAGAATTGCTGATAATTACAGGTAGGCTAATCTTAGGTTACTTTATGATCATGTTGTTCCTCTGTATTTTTTCCATATTTTTCCTATGAGAAATGCAACAAAATATTAATAGCTTCATTTGGTTGTGGTGTTGCCCCCATTAAACTGGGAAAGGATTTATGTCAGAGAAAGAGATTCACCAGGATGACAGGGCACTTAGTTTGGGTTTAGTGGATAGTAGAACCACAATAACTGTGATGCAGCTGCCTAGATAAATGAGTTGACTAACAATTGTACATGTAATTTACATACTTGGAACAGGGAGTGATGCAATTATCTAGTGCTATGTGTCCTACGAGAGCTAATTTGCAGCATGCTTTTGTCCTAGGCAGGGTACCTGAAGGCCATAACCTACTGGGCAATAATTTTCTTTGTTAATGTAAATGTCCTTTACCTTGCTTTATAAAATAGGTGGTACTTCTGGAAACGTTCACTAATCCTCTGGTGTGGTAGGAGGTAAATATTGTTGTTCCAGTGTAGCCACTTGTGTCCCCATGATCTGCTGCACAGGCATGTCTAGTATTCCTGCCTAGAGGCAGAAGTACTGAAAAATGGAATAGATCTTTGGCACCCAAAAATACAGCTGTCAAAACATGCAGCCAATGGTAACTCATGATACTTTCTGTTAAGACGTGTCCCAATATCACTATTTTTTTCACATGCTTAAACTTCACAGACTTATGTAAAAAAACCCTGAATCTATGTTGAAATCTCTGTTGGGCCTGTTCAGAAAGCTGCAGCAGGAAAAACAAACAAACAAACAAAAAGCAGGCTGTTTCTTCCAGAAATTTAAATCAACATACACAGTACTGGCTTCTACAGTACCCTTCATGGCTTCTATTAAACCTTGGACCTGAAACCTTGGTTGAAGGGTTGAAGCAGCTGAAATGCTGCTTTATCCATGGAGAATGCCTGTTGATATATGTATTAAATACACTGTGTGCCCTCCTTTGTAAGTGTTAGCACTGTACATTGGGCTGACTCAGTCAAATATGCATTGTCTCTCTGAGCTTTTGCCACACAGAACTGGAATGGATCCTAAAGTATGTTTCTCACTATCGTTTTCCTCACATAGTCATATGAACAAGATGGATAATATGAAATTGCTGCTGAGCCCCCAACTACTTCACTGCAGACCAAGAATTCCATTGTTGATATTTTCCTCAAAAGAATGAAGCTCCCAGCAAGAGAGGTAGCTGCAGTTCAGAAGTTTCCTTTTTCCAATTAGTGACTCTGGCTTTCACAAAGTTCTCCTTTCTACATGAACTAGTGTCAGTGAACACTTTTCTCAATCCCTTTGGAGAAAACGAAAAAGCCATTCATACCATCACTCAAGACAAATGAGGAATCACCTGTTTCTGCCTGGGCAAAAGAGACCATCAGTTACAGACCTGGAGAACTATATTACCCTGCACTTTGCTTGACCTGAAGGTTCCTTCCTGTGGCTGTTGGCTTCTCACTGAAAGCAACTTGCCCATTAAAATAGCACCTCCTTGCTTAGAGAAGGGACAAATGGACCACTGCTTCTGGGTAGTGATTAATTATTACAGACTTACACATATAAAATTACACATGTAAATTTACATATGTTAAATTACAGACTTTCATATGTAAATGCTTAAGAAGGGCCACTCAGGGTGTAAGTGCTTACTTTGGGTATCAGAGAAGAACACTCCTTTAGAGTACACATCAGTGATAATGCCATACTGCTAGCTTAATTAAAACACTGTATAACCTTAGTCAGAAATTGAACTGATTTTAAAAAAAATGTTTGGAAATTGTCAGGTGCTACATTTAAGGTCCAAATGTCTACTAGGGAAATGAAATGGATAATTCATGCTGTGCCCCACAATCATAAACGACAGTTGGACTTTGCAGTAACTGAAATTTATTGATCACGCAGTGTGGATGGACTGCTTAAAAGAAAATCTGGACTACTTCATTTCACCCTAGACTGGTAAAATTATCTCCTGTGTTTTAAGAGGGAGGCATTATGGCTAATAGTCCTCACATAGATATACTGATGCTGATCCAGAACTGACTTTAAACTGTGAGGACTTTAAAACCCCTGTGAAATCACCTGAACAAAACTGGATCAACAGGAGCGTAAATATTTGGGAGCTGCTAGAGACAACACTGTATTGATGAGCAACCCACATTTATCTTCGGGGTCCAATAAAACATCAAGAAGGTAGAAGATGTCAGACACCACCTGCACTAGTGCTACTTGCATTATCCTGTTAAGTTATAGACAGCAATATGGATACTGAATAGAAGGAAAGGAGAAGTAGATTTTAAATTATTGCAAAGTCAGGAACACCGAATTATGTAGTTGAAAGCGTCAGTGTCAAAAGGTAGCTATTTTTCTTTCTGTAAATAGAAAAACTCTGCTGTGAGTCACCTTAGTCCCAAACTGAGTTGGATTAATTGGAGAAATACAGTATTCATCTTTCTCTTACCATTTGCCCACAGCAGTTGGAAAATGTTAGCTAGTAAATGCCAAGCAAATGACTAGACCTTGTGTAGAAGAAATGCCTCCTTCAACCCAGGGATATTTACTTCCAAAATAGGCACCTCATATCAGTTTTTACTGTTCTGCCTATTCTGCCTGCAGTACTAAAAAGTCAGATCAGATGCATCCATGTCTTAGTCATATTGAAACTCTGGTAGATATATGAATTCGTTCACTGAAAAAAAACCAAAACAACAAAAAAAACCACAACAAAACCAACCTGGCCTTAATTTACTCCATCCTTTATACCAACCAGACAATTTATTATAACCATAGGATTCAGGAGGTAGTAAAGCTTTCAGTTGGCTCCTTAGCCCTCAGGAGAAAGTAAGCCCAAGGAGAAAGACTGGAAAGCTAGATTAGCAAATGGCCTTTCTTCATCCTAGGATATGCATCTGGAACAGGCTGAGGTGAAATGAAATAAAAGGGATATGGCCAGTGTCCAAGAGAAAGGGGCTAACAGCATGGCAAGCTGAGTGGTCACAAACTTAGCAATGATCTTATGGAAAGACAAATTCACAGTATTTAACCTGCTTGCCCCTGGCGAATGATTTAATGAAAAACAAAATAAAATTAAGCAGGTGATTGATTTTCACAATGGTCAAGATAAAGAAAACTCTGAGAAAAGCAGCTGTTTTTTCCTCCCATCATAAATATACTACTGGTCTGTGTCTGAAGCTCTCTTAAGGGTAGAAATAAGGAAAATCCCTTTATCTTTGTGATTAAAGACCAAAGTTGTAACTTGGAATTACCTTGCCTGTGCATGTGACATTAGGTAAGAGAAAATCATATTCAATGCATAACACTGTTTTAAGGAAAAATTTGAGAGGTAGGAGCAGTTTACTTTATCGAAGCTATGTAATAAACACTTCTTTTGTTGATTTTTTTGTGGTGGTAAATAATTTATTGCTTATTGTGATACCTCTATGGGTGATTAATCTTTATATCAATGTGCTTATGAATTTACCGATCTGTTTGTCTATAAGTCCCCTGGAAGATGACATCCCGTGTGCTCACATTTACGTTCTTTCTCCTGCAGTTTACTGGAGATTCATCTGCCCAGAGTGCTAAAGATTGACTGTTGGGAGTAACCTAACAATAAGAGAGTACCAGGCAGTGTATTTGATGAGATAGAGACTTCCTTCCTGGTAAGTGGACAGTTGAATGACTCAGCCATTTATCAAGTGAAGATGGAGAAATGGAGGTGCCTGGGGGAAAGAATTACTTATTATGGACAGCAGTTGGTACGACACGGATATGAATCATGAAGAAAGCAGTTAGTTTAGAAAGAGCTGAAAGAAGGCTCTGCAACATTTCAGAAATACCAGAGGACAGGTGACTGCACTGAATCTTAGAAATACAGTTATCATGATTTCCAGTAACTGGTCAAAAGCAATTCCTGTCTTCAAAGTTCTTCCCCACAAGGAGAGCAAAGCTACAAACTCTACTACGTAGGAAAGATTTCTACCACCTAGAATTTAATATTTTTTTTTTAAGTGTTTAAGACATTTGGTCACCTCCTTGATTTAGAGAATGAAATCTTGGTCATCTCCTTGATTCAGAGAATGAAATTAACACTGTTTTGGTTGAAATTTAGACTGAAATCTTTGGTAACTGCTAAAGGAACTGCAGTCATTACCATAATGACTCAGGTAGTGCCAGTGGCAGAGGTAATAAATGGAGTAACAAAACATGTTGTTCTTGGACAGAGGAACCAAGCACCAGGTTTAGCTTCTGTGAGAAGACCGAAGAAAATTTTTAATACCCTTGTACTACCACTGTACAAAAGGGGGAAAAGGCAAGGAAGAAATAAATATTCTAATTTTTGATTTTGAATTCTTTGGTAGAACAAGTAACTGGGTTTACCTGAAAACCACAGTAGAAATAAATATATTAAGAGATAGCCACAAGTATTGTAAATGATGTTCTTTTTCCAGTTTATTGTTGGTGATAACCTAATTTCTCTGAGAATGTTCATGGAAGAATCTTGTTTCCCAGCTTGTGTCTTTTGGTCAGTGTTTGCAGTCCCTCTGTATAACCTTTACAAAACTCTGTATAAATTCTGTA
Source organism: Cephalopterus ornatus (assembly GCA_013396775.1). Classification (NCBI taxonomy): domain Eukaryota; kingdom Metazoa; phylum Chordata; class Aves; order Passeriformes; family Cotingidae; genus Cephalopterus; species Cephalopterus ornatus. The sequence continues at coordinate 4,969 of VZRE01008454.1, read as the reverse complement.
AAACTTTTTTCTTCATATTCTTCACATTCTTTGCATTTTGCCAATGTTGTGGAATTCAACTGAAAAACAAAATGCAATAATAAAGCAGGATACTGAGCTATTGATTCTGATAGAGAATTAAGTTGTTTGTCCTGTTTTTGTGGATAATTCCAGTGCAGATAATGGCTACGGAAAACATTGGTGGTACTTATGGTCTGTGCAGTTCTTGGCTTACTTTCTGAATAGGATCAGCTTTCAAAGATACCTCGCTTCAGAGAGAGACACAAATGACCGTCCCTTTGAAAATTAGGATACTTCTCTGCATGTGTCTAACCCTACCTGTACTGAAGTTACAAACTGTTAATTATACATTCAAACATCCTGACATATTTATGCATGCACAGAAGTATTTGCTTTGATGGGGATCCTGAAAGTGTTTTTTCTAAAAAAACCACTGACTTCAGCTTTTTCATTGTTACCTGTACAGGCTGCTGGATCTCATTTGTTTTCATCTGCACCATCCCACTTTTTATAAAACAGAAAAGGTAGTTCTGCTACTGAAGAAACATTTTTCATTTACCCTTTTTCCACAGGCTTTTGGTGCTACTTACCTTTTTATTTTCTAAGCTTGCATTTCCATTTTTCCATATGTTCACTACATCCTGTGTTTCACTACAATTTTTGATACGACATTCTTGAATAATCACTTGTGTCTCTAGGAAAAAGCATCTCATTACAGGTTCTTGGCATTCTTCCTGACAAAAAAAATGCAGTTGTAATAGTTTTACAAATAAAAAAGGAATAAGTGAATGTAAGACATAATTTATGATATTATTTATGATATAAGTAAGATACTATTTATGATACAATCAGCCTGGAAGTGGCTGAGTTTTACTTACTAGACATCTTTTCTTATTATTCAAATACTTTTAAATATCAGCAGAGATGGGCTGTGAGACCTAAAAACAAAAAGGCCAGCCAGTTTGCTAAAATGAGTGAAATATAGTGTTTTAGTGAAGAATATAGGGAAATCATTAATCAAGATAGGAATTTGGGATATAATTAAACATAGTAGAATTAAATGAGTATTATTCTTATTAGTTTTAACACTTTTATTCAGAGATCTGAATTCAGAATGGGTAAGGGAGAACAGGAAGTAGATATTACCTGTATTTCTCAAATTAAAGAAAAAGAGGCAGATTTCTCCATCAAGTCAATGATAATGCCAAGAATAAGTCCCAGGTTGTTTGTCTGACTTCCATATCATACTGTCTCACTGCAAGAAAATCTTCCTGACATTACTAGGTATTAAATCAGCCATTTTAATGGACTAACCTCTCTGGCTTGGTTCAATTAAGAGAATGTGTGTGCAGGTGTGGACACGTGTGTTTTGTGAGCTTTTTCCATGTCATGTACAGACACATCAGGTTCTGTGCTTTCTCAGGCCTGCCAGTTCCACTGAAGACATCAATATTGCTGTACTCTGCAAGCACTCTGAGACTATTCTGTGCTGAGGTAGTCAGTCCATCATTTCTAGGATATCCTTCCTCTTCATGGAAAAAAATTCCCGTCGAGGATATCTGTGCTCTTCAACTACAGGATCCATGGATTGTTCGTGTTTGGCACAGTCTGTGTGTGAATGTTTATGTTGTCAGGAAAGCAATGTCTCAGGAGCAGGCTAGTGCCGCAGCAATGAATCCAGCCAATTCCACCAGGGCCATGCCAAAGGTGACTGCTAGGAGTGGAGAATTGGTTGGCTTCATTTTCTTTCATTGGTGGGATTCATGTGTCCCATGGAGTGCAGACTGAGCTCCACAGCAACAGATTGTGAAAAACTCTCTTCAGCAATGAATTTATGGATGCTGCACTTTTTTTGTAATTTCTTTTCCCCTCCCTTAAATTGCAAATGAATACCAACGTTATTGTAGCAATGTTTGCTTGGAGAAAATAATTTTGGATCACAGAATCACTGAACAATTTGGGGTGGAAGAGACCTTAAAGATGCTCTAGTTCCAACCCCACTACTATGCACAGGGACTCCTTCTTGTGCACCAAGTTTGTCAAAGCCCCATCCAACATGGCCTTGATCATCCCTTTCAATTATTTAATTTTAATAGCAGCTGATTCAACAAAAGTAATCAATACCTGCTTACGTAATTTATAACAAATAATTATCAGAACTGTTTATTCCAAGGTGAATTATTTGATTTTAGAAACTTTTATCAAATTAGACCAAGATTGCTTCAGGAGAAAGTTGCTAGTAAAGAAATGGAGCCAGCATATTAGACCAGTTGTGGTCAAATTCAAAGTTTACTTACATCCTCATCTGTGTTTGCAGTATATAAACTGACATCAATATCCTAAAAGAAAACAAGAGTTGGAATTAGGAGCATTAGCTAAAAGATAATAAAGCTTACTCTTCAATACATGGATTAGCTACCAAGTTCAAAGGCCAAATCTAGCCGGGTCTTAAAGTCAGCCAATAACCTGCAGAATGGGCTTCACTGTGAGGGAGACTCTCAGAACTGAGTCCCACAGTACTTTGTTTGAAGGGGCTAACTCTCAAGCCCACTGTCCCTCTTCTTAAGAAAAGTGCCAGGGAAAATAATATTTAATTCTAGAGTCTGCAGTATTTGGTCATTTCCGATTCCCTTTAACCCTCCGTTTCCACCCATGAAACAGCATTATACAAACATCATCCCTTTCCCTGCTCCCTCTCACTGACTCTTCTTAGCTGAGTACAGTGCTACACATTTAGTTGCCTTCACCTATGATTATATGAAATGCTGACCCTTTTATGAACTTACTTTGGATGTCTGGATCTTCTCCAAGTCTTTCAGAACTTCTGCCCACCTGCAATGACCTGCTTCTGTCTTTGGTACATAAGCACTGTAACAGAAGAAAAAGTGATCATTAGGCTAAACAGCAGGTATGTACAAGGTTTATGCTGAAAAAAAGAGTCAGAAATTATAAGATATTATAGACACATTGTTTACATGTATATATATGTGATAAACGTGTGGGGCTCTCATATTTGACAAATCATAAAATCATATAGATAAATAAAACTGTCACTGTATAAACAGTCCATGTCGGGTTTTCTTAAAGGTCAGATTTATAGAACTTAATGTAAGAGAAAGGTTCAATTACTTAACATAACATACCTAAAGTTCTTTTAAAGTATACAAATAGAACAACAAATCCACTCTCTAAAGTGACTGGAGACAAGTAAAGCTGTAACAATAAAAATACGTATTTACTGTCTAATTAACATTGACTTTGTAGTTACCATAAGATGATTAGTCCCATCCCATTCTTTAAAAGGCAAAAGAAATGGCTGTTCAGAAGAAGATACAGCTGACACTGCAGACAAATACTTTTCAGGTGTATTTTCTGAAAGACACAACCAAGGTGATACCTTGTCACAATCTGATTGCACAGAATTTTGCTTTAGTACTGACTCAATTAACCAATTTGCCAAGACATCCAATCAAGGCAGGACTACCTGTTGCGTGTAGCTGGAAAGACCAACTGATTTGTATCTTGCAGAAGTATATAATCACTTTACAAAACAGTTGGTAGAAAATCAGATGCTGAAGGCACACTGTGAAAACCTGAGCTCATCCTGGGCTCCCTATTTATTTATCTGTTCACACTGCAAGCTGCAATTTAATGCAGAGACAATGTTAAAGACCTTTTGTTTTGTTTATGATCTTTCCTCTGACTACCTTTTTTCACCCAAATTCAATTAGTTATCTACAACTAGAACATTAACTACAATATTGTGGTTGCATTTATCCAAAACTCTGCATTGAATGCAACAAATGCTATAGTTACGTGCATAAATGCTAAATATAATATTTAGAGTATATACAAGTGTATGTCCGTCTAATCATAGAATCACAGAATATTCTGAGTTGGAAGGGACCCAACAGGATCATCAAGTCCAGGTCCTGGCCCTGTGCAGGACACCCATGAGTCACATCATGTGCCTGAGGGTATTGTCCAAATGCTTCTTGAAGTCTGTCAGGTTTGGTGCTGTGTGACCACTTCCTCGGGGAGCTTTTCAGTCCTCCAGGTGAAAAACTTTTTCCTGATATACAACCTAAAGCTCCCCTGACTCAGCTTCATGTTGCTTCCTTGAGTCCTTTCTCTGGTCACAAGAGTGAAGAGATCAGTGCCTGCCCCTTCTCTTCTCCTCATGAGGAAGTTGAAGACCACAATGAGGTCTCCCCTCAGTCCCTTCTTCTCCAGGATGAACAGACCAAGCGCCCTCAGATGCTCCTCATATGGCTTCCCATCAAGGCCCCTCACCCTTTTCATTGCCCTCCTTTGGACACTCTCTAGGAGCTCAATATCTTTCTTATATTGTGGTGCCCAAAACTGCCACAGTGTTCAAGGTGAGGCCGTCCCAGTGCAGAGCAGAGCAGGACAATCCCCTCCCTCAACTGGCTGATGATGCTGTGCCTGATGCCCCCAGGACACGGTTGGCCCTCCTGGCTGCCAGGGCACTGCTGACTCAGATTCAACTTGCCATTGACCAGGACCCCCAGGTCCCTTTCCATGGCACTGCTTTCCAGCCTCTCATTCCCCAGTCTTTCCATACATCCATGGTTGCCCCATCCCAGGTACAGAATCCAGCANGTGCAGAATCCAGCACTTCCCCTTGTTGAACTTCATGTGGTTGGTGATTGCCCAGTCCCCTAATTTATCAGGGTCTCTTCAGTGCCTCTGCCCTCAAGGGAGTTGACAGCTGCTCCCAACTTAGTGTTGCTGGCAAACTTAGTATTCCTTCGAGTCCTGCATCCAGGTCATTAATGAATAAGTTGACGAGAATTGGGCTGAGGATGGAGCTCTGCAGAACCCCACTAGTGACAGGTCACCAGTCTGATGTTACCCCATTTGGTGTAACTTTTTGTGCCCAACCTGTGAGCCAGTTGCTCACCCATTACATAACATGGTGATCCATCTGTGTGCTGGACATTTTGTC